>NCSJ02000027.1:0-231843 GCA_002812745.2 Scytalidium lignicola
AGCTAAGGCCCCTGTTTTCCGNCTATATGGAATATTTAGCGAATGATTTGCGTTTTAATGCTGGCAATTTGCACTGTATAGCGTTACATTTACTTCTAGCTCCATACCGGAAGCCGTGAGTATATACGGTATTCTGTAACAGCATGCCCGGCTCTTAGCTAAGACAAGCAAAAACGAAAAAGAAAAAGAAAAAAAGCCTTCCTTCGAGCTGCTAGATAAGATGAAATAAGACGAACTGGTCAGCCTCGATCACAATCAAGACTTGAGGTCAACACTTGATGATATTACCCAGTCACACGTATTGCGCCCATATCTTGCGGTGGTAGTCCATCACGAGTACAGGATAGCACCTCGGCTCATGGCGAAGACTGACTCTAGAGATAAATCCCTCCTGTAGAATATCTGCTAGGCTCACCGCCACCGTAAACGTTAGTTGCACTCGTATAAAATGCGGTAAGGAGCATTTTTGCTCTCCTGCCCCAAGGAACCGAAATGAATAATTTCATTGTTGCTGTCGGCGACCCGGAGTCCCACCACATCCGCAACTTTATGTCGTGGGCCAAAGTTTGATATAAAAGATGAAGCAGCATCTGCCCAGAGTCGTCCCCAACACCTTAAGCCAGTACCAAACTCAATCCAAGCTGTATTAGAAATGCTGTGCAACGTACGCGGTGCCATTAAGCTGGCAACTCTCCTGGCAGCCGCCGTGCCATTGGCTGCGCAAACTGTCAACTCCACTGCTTCCCTGACGTTTGGTTTTCCGACTGGGGTAAGTATCAAAGTACTTCTCTGTGCCACGCATGCTTCTGTTGGGGCCGTACTGCGCTACCCAACTGCAGATGCGCACATCTGACTATATATCCTTGCATCAAGCTCTGCCCCCTTCATATTCCTCTCTCCACGATTCCCGAAAAACAAACGGAATGGCTGACATAAGCAACTCACAGTGCAGTGCTCTCGCTGTCGCGGGCCTCGGGTCACTGCTGCTTTATCCCCATGACTCCGCCTACGCCGCACGTGAGGCTTCCTATTGGGCAACAAATGCTGCCCTAGGGCCTCAGTGCATTATTCAACCACGCAATACCAAGGATGTCTCTCGAGTTATGAAGGTCCTTGCCAATCATGGCATTCTGTTCGCCGTCCGTAGCGGCGGGCATAGTCAGTGGTCTGGAGGTAGTGATGTCCATAATGGTGTCACAATCGATCTCGGCCTCATGACCAATGTCACTTATAATCCTCAAACTCAGCTGGTCTCAATTGAGCCTGGTCCTAGATGGGGAGACGTCTACGCGGCTCTCGAGCCCTACGGTGTAGCCGTTACCGGTGGCCGTGACGCCGATGTTGGGGTTGGTGGTTTCCTGACAGGTGGCGGCAACTCCTACTATGTAGGACGTACTGGATTTGGGTGTGACACTGTGGTCAACTTCGAGGTGGTTCTCGCCAGTGGAGAAGTCGTCAATGCCAATAAGTCATCGCACCCGGATCTGTGGAAGGCGCTTAAAGGAGGCTCTGGTAACTTTGGTATCGTTACCCGCTTCGATGTCGAGAGCTTGCCCTCTAAGCTTCTCTGGGGTGGCATGTCCGTACACCCCAAAACCGCAGGAAGCCAGCTCGCGACTACACTAGTGAACTTTAACAACGACAACCACAATCATCCTAATGATGCGCACCTGATCCTAGAGACCTATAATTCTTTTGTGCCTTCAGACACCGTCATCGCAAGCGTTATTATAGATACCCAGGGTACTGTGAATGCATCAGCCTTTTCAGAGATCCTGCAGGTGCCGGCTGTTTCGAGGGACTTGAAGACCCGGAGTCTTCGTGAGGTTGCGACCACCTATATCACTCCGGGCGGTAGCCGGTATGCAAAGCACCTTTTCTCTGTTGATTATACCTACAACAGCTGTCTTCTCATCGTACTAGACTAACATTAGCAGGGTCGTCTGGTTTACTCTCACCTTCAACAATGACGTCTCGATTATCAACAAGGCGTTGGAATTACACGATGAGCTGGTCACAGACCTTACGTCATCGATGACTGCCACCGGCTTTGCAACTCAGTCCATCTTCCAGCCTCTTCCAGCCTATTTCGCCCAAAACAGCGTCAAACAGGGCGGCAATATGCTGGGCCTGGATTCCGTAGACACCAACTCCATCCTGTGGCTCGGTTCGGTTGCGTACCAGGATAAGTCTTATGATCAGCTCGTGCACTCTAAGGTGTCTTCCTGGACGGGCAACATTGAGTCTTATGCTCGTTCTCAGAATGGTGATGTGTCATGGCGATACATCAACTATGCTGATGGATCACAGGATCCTCTTAAGAGCTATGGCGCTGCTAACTTCAACTATATCCGGAAGGTGGCGGCCAAATATGATCCCACTGGCGTGTTTCAAATTCAGGTCCCCAGTGGCTTCAAGATATCAAGAGCGTAATTCAGACCCAGCCTTACGTATTCGCAACGGCGTTTGAGCAAATTCATCATTAGCTGCATTAGGAATGAATGTCATAAGTTTTATTTATGTGTCACGCTCTAGTTCTTTCAAATATATCATTTAATTTTGGAACAAGCAAATATGTCTACCCCATCAAAATCCAAAGTGCATGTTGTTGTCTCGATGTTAGGTGGTAAATCTCCTACAAATCTTTATTTACCAGCAGCACTTAACCCTCATCGTAATGTTTCAACTGGCCACATATGGTTCGTAAATTGAGTTGCTGTGATCACTCTTTCTTACTGACTTCGTTTCTCTGACCTGTTTGGGCAACTCCAAAACTCGGCAAACTTAAGTCAGCAATATTTTCCACTGTGATAAAAAAGTTATCTTCCATAACTATCCATTACTCTGTATGTACGAACCTCACTGAATTCCACACATTAATTTGTTACCTTGCTATGTACATGTCCTAATATGCTTTTTTGACAATGAGATTTTCAACGTGTGGCGATTGGAGATGGGTGTTAAGGAGGCAGCTTGCACAGAGTGAAGGAAGGTCAGGTAGTTGACGATTATAACGCTATAGATCTTATAGTCATAGAACAGCGAAGCGATAGTGTATATAGAATATCTATTATCAGAATAAAATACAAGTTAATCTCTAAGCTCCCCAAAATACAAGAAAGAATCGGGATTTATATAACTGCAAGAGCCACCCTAGCTAACCGCATAACTGCTGTACTGCTTGCTCCTTGCCGCCTATCACTCCCTTAACAGCCCACGCTCCTTCTAATACCATCTTTACAATTATTAAAGTTACAGGTAAAATATTAGTTTAGTCACTTTATACTAATAATAATAAGAAGACTAATTAATATAAAAGTTAAGAGCATTTAAAATTTGAATTTTAAGAAATGTAAGTTTTAAGCTTGAATATTTTACAAATCAAAATAAAGTGTTTATTTAAAAGATATAAAGGAAATATATAAAGGATTTATAATTATAAATTAAAGTTTTAATAACATTATAAAATATTAAAATCAAAGTTAATAAAAAAAGTTAAATTAAGTTATTCTTTTAATATTTCTTTTATTTTTGTTATTGTAAACTTGAAGGTTAAAGGATAATTATATAATAATAAGAGGATAATATATGTCAGGGTCGTCCGTACGTAGAGTGAAGAGAGACCAGGAGGCTGAAACATAATAGGAGACTAGCAGTGTGGTAGCAGGGGTTAGGTGTAGATTCGTTCTAAAACTCGGTGTTCTCTTAAAGTACAAGATTGATCTCTGACTCCTGTTAAAGAGAAGGGGAAACCACCCTCTTTATAGACGGGAGTCAGCAGCTAAGGAGAGGCTAGGACTCAGACCCTTATCCTTTTCCTCCCTTCACGTGATTAGTACACTGAGGCCCTGACAATATATAATAAGGAATTCTTATTCTTTATATACATATAAACAAAGTGTTGGTAGAATAGTGGTTACGTACACGTGATATTCACGTGCCCCTGTAAGCTAGTCCCGATTAGGTAGTGGGAACGAGCGAAGCTCCTACAGCTTCGCCCTCCCACCCCTATTCGTACAACAACCATGGAATAGCACAACGAGTATATTACGTATAATTGCGTACCGTACTTCGTGCTACAGGTGAACCGACATTAAAGTAATTAGCTATTTTACAAAAATTTATTTCTTTAAACTTTGTATTTGTTAAGTTATTACTGTACAGTTTTCGTTGATTTTGCAGTAAATTCAAAATAGGTCGCCGCTCATAATCTTCAGAATGCAGAACCCCAATCCTTATGCATTTTGTTGTTATAACTACTTGGTTGATTCAAAGAGATTCACGATCATCAAATCATTCTGTGCTCGGATACTCCGTATCATTGCTGGGTTTGGCTCTTCTTCGACTATTTGGAGTTCAACGGGGAGACTAATCCTCTAAAGCCCTGCCTAATACCACTGGCTAGACGCATTAAGTTCTCCAATATGGCTCTCTATAATGGCGCTCATATTCGTCAGGCTTAGATACAGACGAGCTCACCGTAATCTCAAAGATCTTTTGTGTCCATAACTTCCGGGCTCTTTAAAACATCGCCAGTGTAAAACCTTGTGCCATGAAGCGTATCGATAGGTAAGGAAGCCTGGTTCCAAGTCACTGTCCGTGCCTGCGTTTTACGACACTTCTTATGTGATTTGCTAAACTTACCTCGCCGATCTCTGATCCCTTTTTTGGTCTCCGCCAGCTCGAGATTGAAAGGGTGCTGAGCTGTTATGTAATGTGGCAGTATCATCCAAATAGTTAGGATAAGACCAGCTTCTTGATGATTACTGTACATAGCACATCTCGGGAGATTACCTCAGCTTCCAAAAAGGGTACAATGTAAGACCCCACAGCAATTTGAAGGTCATTGCGGTGGCAATACGACAAGAGGAAACGGATTCCTCTGGCGCCAGTGAAGCCACTTGAAGCCACTTCAGCCTTCGATACCTTTCATAATTACGGACATTTAAGCGCCTCGTTTCTTAACATCATATTCTTGTTCTTTGATTAACAATTTTTTGGCTTTAAGGCTTTTTCTAATGATACTAGGCCTACTGTCTCTTCATTGATCCCTCCCATACCTCCGGGCCAACGTAATACTTCGCCAAATTGTTGTTAGAGCCTTAACTTTCAGCTTTACGTTTAGTTTGAAGTGCCATATCTATTGTAATTGGTAAAGTGCTGTTTCAAAATCGACTAACAAAACATGAAGTAGAGTGTGGGTGCCATTGCCTAAAATCCGAGAGATAAGCATGAGAAGTCAAAGAATAGTATTCGTGTGCATTGCAAATGATGCGTACACTCTATATGAGTACTGTAACTGTGGAATTACAACATTTCTTAATTGATTTGAAAGAAAGAATTGAGCAAAGCGTATTATGTTACAAGTGTGGCGCTAGCTGCGCAAAGAACAGTAAATTCGAAAAGGGAATGGTACTAGAACGGTATTTATTATTTATATTTTAATTGATGTTTTTATTTAATCGTACGTTCATTTAGAGGAGATATATATATTTTCGGGTCTTTTNACTGAGCTTTCTCAAAGGGCTTTTTCGATGGTTTTCGGTTTAATATTAATTATTTTATCTTTCATATTAGGGAGAATAAATATTTAAATCAGTCGTCACATAGAGATTGATTTCTGCGTCCAAATTTAAGGGAAAGTGAAAATCAGAAGAGATAAAATTGCAGAGCAACAAACCAAGGCTCAATAATTCCTACCTAGACCCCGCTTCTACGGAGAAGAGCGAAGTCTGGTGATGTAGGAAAGGCATGAGCAACAGTGGGGAAGCCTCAGAGTTACATAAGAGTTGTTATCGTAAATTCTTCAGTCCGAGATAGGACAATTGATAAACCATCTACTGATCATCCCATCGCACACTATCACTGTGAAATTCCAGTGTCCTCTTACTTGTTTTGCGTGTTTGAATATTGGTTGTCGAATAGGCACCCTTCATAATAGATTTCTTAGATTATCCATCATGGTCAAACGAGTCCTTGTCGGCTATGGTATTGACGTGGATGCCGTGAGCGGCTGGTGAGTTCAATAATATGAGAAGACTCGAACTTATAGTACCTCAACCGCTAATGCTGTTTAATTATAGGATTAACACTTGCTCTGGTGCTCCAGCGGGCCCTACAGATGTCTCTCGTGGTATTTTTGGGGCAACAGTCGGTATCGACCGCCTACTGAAGCTCTGGGACAAATATGGGATAAAGACGACGTGGTTCGTGCCTGCTCATTCACTGGAGTCATTCCCATCCCAGCTCAAAAAGATTCGGGATGCCGGGCACGAAATGTAAGTGGAAATATCTTGTTAGGAAAACTTCTCTTCTAAAGAAGCTATTATGATAACCTCGTTTCGGCAGTGGGTTGCATGGGTATTGCCACGAGTATGTCGGTACCTTGAATGAGCAACAGCAGCGAGATGTGATGAAAAAATCCGTTGATGTTGTGACTGCATTCCTCGGAAAGAAACCAAGAGGGTGGACAGCTCCAGCTTGGAATACATCTAAGCAGACTATTCAAATTCTCCAGGAATTCGGCATCGTAAGTAGGTTTAACTGAGATGACTATAATGAAAGTGAGATCTCACTAGATGTCTATAGGAATATGACCATTCCTTCATGCATCACGATTGCCAGTTGTACTATGCCCCTGATCTCACAGAAGAATACAGGGAGACCGACATTAAAAATGAAGCCTCAACTTGGATGACGCCTATGTCAAAAATCACGCCTAGCAAGATTGTGGAAGTGCCGGCAAATTGGCACTTGGATGACTGGCCACCATTTGTAGTCAACTTCAAGTCACCGTCAAGCCAGGGATATATAGACCCAGATGTCATTGAGAAGCTATGGAAGAAACAATTCGATTACTTCTACCGCGAATATGACACGTTCTTCTTTCCTATGACGGTGCATCCGCAGGTTAGTGGGAAGCCACAGGTGATTCTAATGCACGAGAATATCATAGAATACATAAATTCGCACGAGGGTGTGGAGTGGGTGACTATGGAGCAGATGGTGGATGAATTCAAGTCTGGTAGGATGGAAGGGGCGACAGTGGAGGGTGGTGTCTAATCGAATCAGTCAATCTTTTCGAGGACATTACTACTTGATATCATATAACCTACATCATTTGCAGACAAATGTATCCATCTAAGCAGAAATTATCCCTCACCATAGCCAGCATCAGAGACTAGACGAGACAGGCTGAGAAACTCGACATGTCTATCTTGATTGCAGAAGTCTATAATAGTTACGTTGAGGTAGTTACTGTATTATTCAGGCCTAGGACGTAGTGTTTGATATGATTTATCTCGGTTGAGCCATCTTTGCAAAGCGGGAGGATCGTTTAGTATATCCAATGTATTCGAATAACAAGACTGGGCTAGGCTGCTTCTCCCTATGATTCCCAGTCCCACATCGACGATGGTAACTGACTAGTGCTATTGAACGCTTCCCAGTCCATAGATAGCTCATCGAAGTCGGGATACAAGTATATACCGGAGTTATCGTTTATAGAGGGACTCAGGGGATTACCTTGCAGTTGTCGATGATCCCGATTAGTGTCTCCACCGCTGTTGGCTACGCTTTTACCAGTTGAAGGTGATAACAAACGTCCGTTTGCTGTCAAATTTATTCCAGGAGTAATGTCTAAGCCATTTTCTAGAAGTGTGCTGTTTTCGATCATGTCATTTCGGGGCTCGGAGCCCTTGAAGTGCTCCCTAAGCTGATTGAGAGTTGAAGATGTATCGGCAATATCCACTTGTGAGTTTTGTTTGCCAAGGTCTGCTAACGTTTTCGATGCTATAACATCAAATGCATCACGTTTGCCTTTGAGAGCAGGAAAACGCTCGACTAGGCCCCAGAGGACAGTCGAAGTGGAATGGATCAAACTCTCAAGCAAACGGAGGGTGAAGCGTTCTCGAACAAGACTGGCGTTGACATAGCAGTACATAAGCGCCGTTCCAGCCTCGAAGAGGTTTTCTATCGCCTGCCAGAACAAAAACAGTTTATTCTCGAGGTGGAATCGTCGATAGAGATTTATAACATAAGCAGACGAAGAAGCGAGCTCTAACATTCCCTGTGTTGAAGGCACCGGAATCTTTGGTGAAGGACGATATAGCAACACCAAGGCGCGTCGAAAAGTTAGTTCACGCATTTCAGGTAGTCTAATTCTATCTATTCCAGCCTCTGAACGCCTGTTTTCTTGACGGACTTCATCATACCACTGTTGAATTCGTTGTTGCATTGCGGTTTGCCAGTCGGCATAGTCGATTGCAGGAAATATAGGCAGAGGATTTTCATACAGGACTGTGCGAATTTCTGACTGTAAACGTCGATATTTGAACCAATGTATGCTATATCTTTTCTTTCCCAATGCAATGCTTTCTGTGTTTATGATGCCGTCTGCGGTAATGTACTCATCATTTACGTTACTTGGAAACTAATTTTTAAAATGTTAACTACCAAATACAAAGTAATGGTGCAAATCCCCTTTTAAAATTGACTTACTTTCGCCGTGATAACACTGTCTGATAAACAGGTCGGTCTTCCCATGGCTATCGCAAGACTCCTATCCAGAGAGTATGCAACCCAAAAAGTCCGACGCATAATGTCTAAGGTTAGACAATCTATGGTCCCAACAGGAGGGTCTTCATGCAATCCGAGTTCCACTGCACGCCGTAGTGCTAACCCGATGGTGTCCCATCCACCGAGATCAGTTGGATGTAGGTATGAGTATTCTGCAAGTAAAATGAGGGCTTGCACGCCTTCAATGTTGTTAGGGAACCCAACTTCGTTCAATGCCATCAGAGCTGTTTCACAATATCGGTCACAAAGTAAAGTTGGAATTGTCGAAGAGTCCTGCTTTTGCAGGGCAAGCAGGCCAATAGCAAAGACCATATTTACAAAGAATACATCGAGTTTCAAGTCGTCTCCGGCTTGTATTATAGCTGTATCTGTCTGTCTTGCGGAAACTTCTGCGTAAGCATGCTCAAGTTTCCTGCGAAAAGTTGGCTCGTGTAATAAAGGCGAGCTGAAGTTGGCATATTCAAAGTAGGCCCTTATGAAGCACTCGGCCGCTTTTCTGTCTGGCAATGGATTCGTAGGGAGGCTTAAGCCTTCAGCGACGCTCGATATAATTTGGTTTTCTTCTCGTAAAGGCTGTCGCTCACGGAGTTTAGGCGTGGGGCCGGCTCTGTCAGGTCCCATCAAGCCGGTCAATAAAATCTTGGAGATTTTGGGTTCATGAGCAGGGGTGTTTTGCATCATGTGCAATACATCATCGAGTGTTGTCTGGGCTTCAGCTACTTGCCTCCGGTCTGCGACAGATGAAATGGGGCTATTCTCGGCACGTTCAGATGGTGAAGGGAACGATATCACACACGGTTCGGCTCCGGACGACCCAGGAACCATTGATTGGTCTCTTTCATTGAAGCCATGTTGTTGAAGCTTGAGCTCTAGGTACGCGACCCGTTCTTCTAGATTATATACGTAGCTGCAGTTGCAGACCAATAATGGTTAATAAGGGTCTTTAGAAGATGCAAATGGTTTTACCTTCTAGGGACTTTTTTNCTTCATCACCGGATCGTATCCAACACATTCAACGCCTGCAGTTTGGCACAGGCTACATGCCTTTTGCCTGTTCAACATTTTTGGAGTAATTGAAGTAGTTGGATAATCGCATACTTACAGGTAGTTTCTGATCACACCGTTTCTTTCTCTGGCGACAACGAATGCAGGCCGTGATATTGGATCTAGCAAGAGGTGCGGGCTTGTGATGCGAACCTTGCCGCGGACTGGTAGCCTGCATCATTCCAGATCTTACTCGAGGCTATCGTCCAGAGTTAACTATGAGCATGTTCGGAGTTAGTCCAGGACTGTGAGGGGCCGGACGGGGACTGTGAAGAAGGAGTTGATATGCATGCCAGTAAGGGAGCTTTGGGGTTGTTCGGTTGCGATAAGCCTAGTTTATGGCTGACTAAGGATTTAACATCTCTGGTTTACTGCAAGTTACTTCAGATCGTACTTTTTGCCGGTCTCAACAACTAGAGAATGCCAAATAACCAATTTTCTGAACCAGCTTATTGAGAGTTATAGTCATGTTTGTGTAATTTAATCTAGCTATGGAGGGAGCATATAAGTAGAAGAAATCTTCCTAACTAGCATTTTCCCTAATCTACTGAGTCACGTAAAAATTTCCAGAACCTATTCAGTCAGAGGTCAAAGTGTGTGGAATAGGCTAGAGTATATATAATAAATTGTATCGTGAGTTAGCTCAATTGATTGCTAGAACATATAATGGCTGGGTACGGTGATATAACCCTTTGTATTTAGATGGGTTGCTAAATAGCCAGCAATGTCCGGATAGGCACTAATTCCCTGATAAATTTGTATCAGAGTTCACGTTCGTAAGGAATTGAGGTTAATCTAAGGTCCAGAAGCGCCATTTTGTCACATGTCGCACTTGTTGTTGTATACTCCGTAGCGATAATATTATTTAAAGGACACATCTTATTCTCATGACAAATATTAACCTTCGGGAGGTTTGGATTGTTCTTTATGCTTAAGGATTCACAACACCATGTACACAAAGTAGAAGCCGTTCGCCTTTCGAGGCAAGCCTTGTTAGTAAGATCCTTCCATTTATGAAGCCTGGCCGTCAATTAACTGCGAGGGCTGACTATTCGAAGCGTATTTATGCAAGTATGGTCTCAATTGGATACCTTGACCATTTCTGCCTCACCAATATTGATCTAGTGGTGATGAACTCACCGACGGTGGTTAAGACGGCAACCGACAAAATACTAGAGCCGGCTTCGCACTACATTACACAACTCTTCCGGGTCTCCGTCCATTCGCGGCGCATTATAATCACCCCCCTCCCTTCCCTTATCGTATGCCCATTTCTTAGCCAGCTCGGGCGACAAGGTACCCTCCATTGAATCTACTACCAGGTCTCCTATTACAGGTAAAAACTTCCAGGCATGGGCTGAGCCACCTGTTGCCAGATGTATACCAGCAATGCGAGGGTGAGGTGCAATCAGGAAGTCCGCTGTCGGAGTAGTACAAATCCTACGTTATGTGCAAGGTAAGCTTTAGATAACACACAGCGCATAAGTATATATGGAAAATGCAAGATTACGTACCAACATAGTTTAGTTCGGTCGAAAGGCTTGTCTGCCAGGGAAGGCATGATTTCTCTCAAATTTTCACGCATTGCTTTCTCGGCCCCTAAAGGAATGACATCGTTTGGGTTAGAGACAATGGTTCTAGGATAGGAAATCTCAATGGTTTTGGAAGCATCTTCTGGGTGTTTGATTCGCACAGTATTCTTGTACCCTGGTGAACGTCGAAGAATTTTTATTTCTCCATGATATGGAGGAAACATGTTAAGGCCGGTGCTAAGGTTCGTTGTGATGGACATCTTTCCCCAATGTTCCTCTTCTTCAGGGGTAACTTTGATCCAGGCAACTTCATGAGCAATTGGATTGATTCGCTGCTCGAGATAGACCAGCCGATTTGACCATGCGCCAGCTGCTACTAGAACAAGATCTGCTTGTAGGCTACAGCCATCTTCTAAGGAAACTCCTTTGGAGACATCATCTTCGATACGGATACACTCGACTGCTGAACCACATCGGAAGGAAATAGAGGGTTGTCTCGAGCAACGCTTGTAGTAAATTTCAATGCATGCTTCTGCATCGATAAAAGCAGCCTGGAGGTTGCAGTAAGCCATGTTCCATCTAGATTTGCCACCAGCCAAGGTATTGTCTAGAGGCGGCATGGTGTTATCACCGTGAATACGCTGGAATACGGCCTCACGGCTTGTCATGTCCACGATATCTTTAGGGTCATAAATAGATCCTGCCAACTTTCGCTGAGTCTTCCAAAGCTCTGTAAACCGACTTGGTTGGCCATCGCAGGCAAACGTCATTCCCTGATGGAATATGTGTTGTTTGAGGTCAGAGTCATTCTCAATTTCGGACTTAGCTTCTTTAGCAAGCCGAGCATATATTGGGTCCGCATAATCTGCAAGGTGGAAGTTAATAAGTTTCTTCTATAGCCTTTAGAGACACCATGTCTCGAGGTACACTTCCTAAAACTCACCTGCCCGGATACAACGAGTGGTGTCGACGCTACTCCCGTCAACTACAGGAGGCGTCAACCTGTCAATGACAGTGATTTTTGTTGAAGGATATCTCTTTGCAATTGAAAGTGCGGTAGAGAGCCCAAATATGCCCGCACCGATAATAATCACGCTTGCTGGCAGAGGTCTGCAGGCCTGATCTACGGATGAATCTTGCTGGTAAGTCATGTTTAGAATTGGAGGAACACTTAGTTTGGACAATGTCGAAGGATACTTAGATTTTGTTGTTGAAGAGAGCTAACAAATTTCATCGTAGGATATAATCACCTAATGAAGAGAGTATACATGTTCGCAATGGCATCACGTGTAGAGGCGGAGTCGATATCTGACGGTGACGGACTACGCCGCCAGTGGAGCGCTCAAGTTGGAAGAGATCACCGAAAGGCAAAGAAAAGTAATAAAGTAACTTTAACGGGAGATTTACGGGATGTATCTACCATTTATCTGAGGCGGATTTTGCTATGCCTCCACGGATAAGTATGAGGCAATCCTGTTGCAGCGAACCCACGATATACAAGTTAATTTTGATCAACCGACTGACTTGAGCTAATTATTATCATATATCTACCCAGCACTCAAGCATAATGTTGTTACTAAATCAACCAGTGTCCTCCGAAAATCCCAAAGCTACAAGTTCTTACATTTATCAGAAAACCTATGTTAAATAGCTGCATCTTAAACTTCTGTGCAGTTCATGTCTGTTAATTATGTGTCTTCTAAGCCATGCCTACACGTGTAGCTGACCGACTCTTTTATAATAATTTGTTATTAGAATTTCCAGCAAGCTTTTCACCTCCTGATTGGTCCCTCTTACTCTCCTAAACTCCTCATTCGTGATCGAGTCTGTACTCATTTTAGAATCTTCTACCTCGTCTATTATTAACATTGCTTATTAGTTTAGCATTAAACTTTCTGTATTGATAATATTGTATTACTTGAAATATAATGCGCAGCAACATATTTGAAAGTATTCTTATTGTCTACGCGCTTAATGCGCGCTAGGTGTACAATTGCTGCCAAACATCTAATTATCAACCATTCGAAACCCGATGATGCTAAATCGGCTTCAACGCCACAAAGAGGACTGGACGTCGCGGTGTAACAACACAGCTGCATCAGTCATGTAAAAATGTTAATCTGCAATAGGATTCTACAGCTATCGGATGGATGACCTGCATAATCATATCATATCTGTATTCATATATTGATAGATCAAATATCCGACCCGGTGGAGGACTTCGCAATTACTGTACCCTTATCAAAAATACTAGCGGCCTTGTCTCCGACAACCTGGCGGCGTCATCCGCTCCATCGTTCCCAGAGTCGGTGTTCACCTTTTCTATCAATGTATGCTCTCACCTGACAACCCATAAATATGTTTGATAGCCAACAGTTATCCATGGTCTTCTATTACTATCGCCATTCTGAATAGGAAATATTCGGCTCTATCGTCACGTTAGTCCGCTCACGGCTCTTAATAATGGGTTCCCTTCAGATGGCCAAAGTATCCGCAGAGTATGTTGAAGAAACGACCGAAAGAGTAAAAGAAGAGAATGCATTTGTCCGTCACCTGGATCTAGTTCTGATAGCCCCGGTGTGGTTGATGTATTTGTTTTCTTATGCTGACCGTACCAAGTGAGTTTCTTTAACGGCCAATTCTAGCAACACTGCTGATTGCATTAACAGTATTGGCAACGCAAAAATTGCTGGTATGATGGACGATCTCCATCTTTCATCTGGTGAATATTCACTGGCACTCGTGATTTTCTTCATTTCCTATATTGTATTCCAGATGCCGAGTAATCTCATCCTCTCGAAGACCCGCCCATCGGTATACCTCCCTGGCATGATGATATTGTGGGGGGTAGTAACATGCTGTATGGCTACGGTCAAAAGTTTTCACTCCCTGCTAGTTGTTCGGTTCGTCCTTGGTGTATTGGAAGCGGGCTTTGGGCCAGGTGTTTCCTTGCTTCTTTCTTCGTGGTACAAGAGAGCTGAACAGGCGAAGCGCTTCTCAGTCTTCTATTCCGCAGCTGTACTCTCTGGAGCATTTGGAGGTATTGTTGCAGGCGCGATAACGGGAAGCCTCGATGGGGCTCGTGGTCTTTCTGGATGGCGATGGCTTTTCGTACGTCGTGCCTATGTGGAAAGAAAATAGTATTCTATTAACCAAAATTATAGATTGTCGAGGGCGCTGCAACTATAGCCTGTGCTATCATTTCAGCATTCTTCCTTCCAGACTTCCCAGCAACTACAAAGAGGTTTTCTGTGCGAGAAAAGGAGATTGCTATTGAGCGCTTGATCGACGATCAAATCTCAACTAGGACTGAGGATAGCCAACCCATGCGTGCTTGGGACTCAGTATGGAATTCGTTAACGAACTGGAGGACCTGGCTTTTAACTATAGGCTATACGGTAAGCTATTGAACTCCATACATCATATGGGTAGTGCTAAGCTTCTAGACCATTGGAGGATCGGCAACGATGTCCTATTTTTACCCGACTTTAGTTGAAGGAATGGGATATACTTCGCACATGGCACAATATAGTAAGTGGTATTTATGGAAGGTGCTGTAATTTGATCTAATTTGAAGTAGTGGTCGTGCCTATCTATGCAGTGGCTTTCGTAGCCGTGATATGCACCGGTTATTTATGTGACAAGTTTTGGAATAACCGTGGAGCTGTCATTGCTGGATGCATGGCATTATCTATGGTATGCAGCGTAACTGTGTGCGCGGTGTACAATTTTACTGCGAGGTATGTACTGTTGGTATTTATAGCGTCTGGTCTCTTATGCTCTAATGCTTTGTCACTTGCCTACACATCGTCAACTTTTGGTTCGATGCATCAGGATACAAGGGCAGTCAGTTTGGCCTTTGTCAACACCGTGGCAAACCTTTCTCAGATATATGGAGCATATCTGTTCCCTTCGCATGATGCTCCAAAGTACCTTATGGGATTCGGGGTCATCTCTGGATTATGTGCAGTGGGCGTGATGATTTATTCTGTAGCGCATATACTTATTCGTAGATATCCGGTTCATGAATAGTTTACAACAGCTTATTATTATCTTTATTATAGATATAATAACAGCTTTGTTTAATCCTTTCATACCTTTTAGATAGTGTGATACTCAAGTCTATACAAAGAACTAACACACCTGCAATGCAAACCAGAAATATACTATTTTACACGTTTCTCGCCGCATGCAGCTAACTCTCCAGCAAGCTCTTTGGTATATCATTAAGAGCTAGTCTAGTAAATGTAGCAGCAGATACTCAAGACTTAGTAATTCACCATTCTGATGAAGACCATTCAACCATTTGTACTGCTCAGTAGGTGAGTTGGTCTCATCTATAATAAGAACTGCATTGACAAGTGCTAGTGAGTTTTACATTGTTGAAGCATTAACCTACATTCTTCTTGAACCTCTTTTTGCTTAACTATATTTACAATTTCAAAAGCAATGCAGACACAAGATACATTTGGTTCCTCGACAATCAAACTAGCACATAAGCAATTTATAGCTCTTTTAACGCAAGCACACAATCCATACAGGATAAATAGTTATTAAAACTCCAAACGAAGTCATAGTTATATTGCCCTTTTGGGTTTATAAATGCAACAACGCAAGTTAGATCTTGTTACTGTGGTAGTGATATGTTGAGCCGTAGTAGCTGCAGTATATAGGCCTCCCTTCCTCCTATTCTACCGCACCCTACCTTCTGATTGGTTGGTTGCATTCAGCACTCCATGGCTATACAGCTCGATCACCACCCATCTCGCTACCATACGTCGACCGTACAACCCGATAACTAGTTCTCCCACACTAATAGTTAGCACCTCACGTACATTGCCTTGCGCCGATAGTTATGGTAGGCCACAAGCTTATGGACCACGTTAATGTTGTATATTTCAAATGATGGAAGTATCAATTCATCTCTCTACCTGACTTTTATTTTATTTGTTTGTCTCCTTAGACTTCATCATCAGCAACTTTGCTATCTCATTATGCCTACCCTTGAGCGCACTCATCAATGCTGGTCCAATCCCACACCCCGGAGCCTTGACATCAACCCCCCTCTCAAACAGGAACCTTAACATCCCTTCTTGTCCCGCCGCTGCAGCGACCTGAAGCAGGCTTCCACTTCCACCCTCGTCCACGACATTGACGTCCACACCGGCATCTAAGAGTTGCACCACGGCCACGGTGTCACCACTCTTGACTGCTGGCTGAATCACTCCAGGAACCTTGGGGTCAGCGCCTTTAGAGATGAGCTCGGTAAGGATGTCATGGCGGCCATGATCTATAGCGAGCTGGAGCATGGTTCCCTTAGTATCCTGGGTAATATCTTCATCTCTGATGTTTCTCATAAGAAGTTGGATGTGCTTGTTGTTTTTCTGGAGATTTCTTAATGTGAGCGTGAAGTGCGTGGGTATTGTACGCCGTTGTTCACAGAGGAGGCAGACTCACCTTCTTCAACGCCTCTTCCAGGCACGTATTCCGAGTCTGGAGACTAATGCCCTTAGAGAGGAGGACATCAGACATCTCGATAGCGTTTTGATCAAACGCTAATTGCAAAGCTGTTCGCCCCAACGCCCCCGACACATTCACATCCGCCCCTCGCTGCACAAGCATTTTGGCCGCATTCATCTGGGACCGGCTTATTGCCAGGATCAAAGGAGAATTCCCCCAGCAATCTCGATCCTCGATATCAGCCCCAGTGTCAAGAAGCATAGTAAGGGATTTCAGGTTGCCTATCGATGTTGCTGATCCTACACCGTTCTGTTCGGCGGGCACTCGGGCTCCGGCATCGAGCATGACCTTGATGATCCGATGGCCCTCATTCCTCTGCGCAGCGGCGGTAAATGCGTCATTCACATCGGCTCCACGGTCGACCAGAAGCTTGACCATCTCCAGGTTATCTCTCTCGATGGCCGATATCAGGCCTGTTTTTCCGTACTCACCTGGAGCGTCGATGTGAGCACCACGGTCGAGGAGCAGCTTGATGACGCCCACCCGACCACTTCTTGCAGCGAAGTTGAGAGGTCCATTGCCCCACGCTCCCTTAGCTTCTATGTCAGCACCAGCGTCCAGGAGAAGGCTGATTGATTTCTCGTTGCCTGCTTCCGCCGCAGCAGCAACACAGGGTTGAGATAGAAATCCCTCTGCCCCACCATCTCGAAGTATCTTGAGATATACGTGGCTTTCAGGCCTCCCAGCAGCCTTTGCAATAGAATTGTCCATGGTAGCGTCTGCACGTCGTGAGACGAGATGTTGAATCATCTCGACATTGTCCCCGGCGATCGCCGTTGTAAGAGGCGTTGTTCCGAATTCCCCCGTTGCGTTTATGTCTGCACCGAGATCTAACAGAGTCTTCAAAGCCTCAAGCTTCCCACTTCTCACTGCGTAGATAATCGGGGAATTTCCCCAGTCTCCCTTAGCCTCGATGTCAGCACCAGCCTCTACTAAAATAACGATCGATCTTGAATTACCCGCTTGGGCGGCAGAGGCTACACAAGATTGGGAGGAAACGCCCTCCGCACCGGCGTCGAGGAGGACCTTGAGAAGCTCGGGACCGTTATCATACTGAGCTGCCTTTTTGAAAGCATCGTCGATCCTGGCGTCCGCACCGCGGCTAAGAAGCAGCTTCATCACCGGGATGCTTCTCCGGGCGATTGCCACTGTGAGAGCCGTTGTGCCGAATTCTCCGGTTCCATTTATGTCGGCACCATGATCAAGAAGTACCTTCAAAGTTTCCATATCTTCATTGTGAACTGCTAGTATCAATTGATTATTGCCCCAAGGACCCCTGGTCTCGACATCAGCCCCAGCCCTTACCAATAGATCGACCATCCGAGGAGTATGTGATTGGACTGCTCGAGTCAATGCTCCCTCTTGTTTGATGTCCGCACCATGAGAAACCAAGATCTCCGCCATCTCGACATTGCGATAGTGGATTGTGGCCAATAAAGGTGATGCGAAATTAGGTCCTTTGGCATTCACATCAGCTCCACGTTCGAGAAGATTGTGAGCCGCTACCCCATGTCCGTTAATTACAGCGCTTTCTAAAGCTGCCGCGTAGTTGAAATCATTGATGTTCACCTTGCCAGCAAACTCGAGCAGCAAAAGCACCATTTCCAAATTTCCAGTCTCCACGGCTATTTTCACTGCTTCAGACGTCTCGGTCGAGGCATACTCTTCGTTGGTTTCAACTGATACCTCATCATCTACCAATGACTTTTCACCAACAGTTATTGTCTCGGGAGTATCACCCCCCTCAATCGTTTTCCTTCGGTCAGCTACTGATTCATCTTTCGTAGATATTTCATTGTCTCTTTCAGCAACTTTAGCTAAACCCTTACTAGATTTATCTATCTCCTCAGGGGATTTTTCTGGGTTATTTGTTAATTCAAGCCGAGCTATGCCACCTTCTCTTGTTGGCTCATGTGGAGAACTTCCAGCCATTGCAGCCACAGGGTTTGTCTTGCAGCACTCAAGAACGACAATGGTGTCTTTAGACGGTTGCAGTACTTCACCTGTATGGTGAACAAGGCTTTCTGTCTCGCTATAGATAGGGGTTCCCCTGAGCGAGTGGGAAATGAGCCAGCAGTTGTCAGCGGCAGATTTGAGGCAGCTGGTGCTATTTCAGCGACCTGAGTCGTGTTCTGAACCAAGAGCTTATCGACCATGCGCAGGAGCTGCTTTGTGTCTTTGTTAATCCAACTACGTAGCGAGCATTTGTCAGAAGAATTGCCTAGTCAAAGTCCAGATGACGACGTACTTTAGCGTAATCATCAACGTAATATTCAACGTTTCCTTGTGTGCCTCCAAAGACACGCGAATCTTGGAGATGTTCTTCTCCTCAAATACCCACTTGACTCTGTTTTGAATATCACGCAAGCCGCCCTTTCTCTTTTTCTCGATAAATTTGATCACGATTCGTTCTAGTTGTTGAAGCACGTTCATACAGCTGTTGAGCACCTCGCTCAGCTCCCTTGACATCTCAGTCGGGAACGGTGGTACTGAGTCAAAATCTTCTTTGAGTGAGCGCTCTAGTCTATCAAAGACCTTCCTCAACAGGGAGAGCTCGTTCGAGACGGCAACAAGCGCACCCCACGCCTCACCGAGGTCCTTAGTGAAGTCGTAGATCAGCTTCGAGACCTTGATGGCGGTGCCTGTCAAGCCAATCACTGTGGCTATGATGGAAAATGGATCGGCCATACAGGTTTATCGACCTTTAAATGATTCAGTAGACAAAGACAGAAAGAGAGGGGATATAGAACTTTAAAGGTGGGGCCCAGCTGAGGTTCACAGTGAACACAGTCAGTTTGTTCGCCCAGTCTAGACTCGAGAGATAAGCACAACTTAGCCACCATGCATGGGTAAGAAGCAGTACACCATAAGGCTGAATTACTGGTCACATGCAACTGGGCTAAAGGATCCAAAATAGCCTCCCAAAGAAATCCGTCAGCTTTTCCTAATTTTAGGAAATGACAGCGGTTGGACTCGCTTCACCCGAACAGTTTAAGGTCGAAATAGCCACCTTAGCAAGGCAAATATAGAGGCCGAGCGCTATAAGCAAAGTCGCCTTATAGGTAGAAAAGCAACGCCTTTCAGAGAGTCTCGTTACAGGGCCTTATAATGTGCTTACAGGGCCTACGCCTTAAAGGTGCCTTACTTTCGTGGGAACCTCAGTACACTTTACAATTTGTAACTTAATAAATCAGATGTGTAGGTTAGGTGATGACTCCCCAAGAAGCGCTTTGATGTCACATGATTAGTTTTACAGCCTATGTGTAGCCTGCAAATAGCTCACAAGAGGAGTTTAAGGCTCGAAGAACGGAATAAGTGAAGAGGAATTCAGATAGAGATAGCAAGCATTCAGAAAATAAAACAACGAATCCTCAAAATTTATTTCCAAAAAATGACATTAGATATAATTCGGATTTGGTTGCCCACCACCATTTTTGAACCACGCCCTCAATTGCTCCAACTCGCTATCCAACATCACGCGGTCTTCGGTTCTATGTCTTCGGATAATATACTCCACCAGGCTGCGCTCTGGCAACGGCTCTGGTTCTTGGACGGCAGGGTACCCATTTTCTGGGGTGTGAGAATAGTCGCCACGAGTTTCTGCTGCTTCACGAGCAGTATAGTTCCCTGGATATCACCAGGTTAGCATTTCTATTCTTTGGAGTAATGGTAGAATAATGAGAAGAAAAACAAAGAAAAAAGGGCCGTTTAACCATCAGAGAGGAACTCCCTCAGCTTATCAAGTTCCTTGTTATCGAAGACGCTATCGTCAGTCATGTGCCGATTGATGATATTAGAAGCTAGTTCTTTCCAAGGAATTCCCGCTGGACCGCCCTTTCCTGTTTACCATTTAGTACACAATGTCCTTAACTTTGTAAGAAGGCTACATATGTCTTGAGGAAGGAAAAAATAGACACAGCTTCTAATACAAACAACAACAACCCACAACTCGGAGGTGAAGTTGATGAATAAGAATGAAAAGCAACTGAAAAGGAAGTCTGTGTGCCTTACATACTGTTGTCGGGTTCTTCTGAAGCCATGGCCGTGACGGATTGATTCTATAAGCACTTAGGATCAGAGGACTTTAAGACTTTTACATCTGGCCCTGGGGCAGAGATAATGTTATATACACAAGGTAAGTTGAATGTCATCCAATGATAGATAAGAAAAACTGGATGCCTATTTGGTGGTTACACAGTATGGGAAGGGTCGCCTAGGGCAACCGACAATCCCATTTGACGTGGTGAGCGGGGATAATTCTGCCAATCTTCGTGTCTCTTATTGAGATAAGCAATGGATTTTTAATTGTAACTTATCCCCCTCACTGGCAAGCCATGGCAAATTGTGCATGCACAAATATTGCATAATAGCACATTTCATGCGGATACCAATCTCGCCAAGTACAGTAAGCCAAGTCGAATCCCTCAACCTCGAAGCTGATGAATTTCGTATTCGTGAACGTGCTGGAACGTACTAATCGTCAGGCCTCAGGCACGCGCATTGCCCGACTTTTAGTCGCATTCGCTCCTAGTCGGTGGAAGCAAAGTGTGGTCGAAAAGCAAAGTGTGGTCGCGTATTTTTTTTCTGTGGTAAACCCATATAAATTGAATACTAATTACCATAACTTGACATATCCGCTCTCATCCAGCTCCTCTGAATCTAATGAATCACCTGAATCACTGAAATTGCTCGAACTGTACCCAATTTCTCCTTCTAAATCTAGGCGTATATAACTCTCCATTGAGGCATCGCTTACCCCTCCTTCCTCCACCACCTCCTCCTCCTGCTGTAATTCCTCTGGTGGCTCTGGCTTTGCAAATCTCGTTCTAATTAGCTGTTGAATAGGTGTTTGAAGTGGTCTGTAGAATGGAATATCTGCTAAATCAGTTGGAGGTATAATTGAAGGTTTTTGATCAATTGGCTCCTTGCCAGGTTCGATGAAGGGTGGTAGAGTATACTCCTTATATAATTCAAGAACCCCTATTACACTATAAGGAAGCTGTTTGATTGCCTTCTTTCTGAGTACCTCCTTTTTACGCCATGCTACCTATGCAGCCTTTTGATCTTTTCTCTCCTTATTAGCTATTTGACGGAGTATTCTAACTTCTTTATTAGCTGCTTTTTGTACCTCTTTGCACTCCTTCTCCTGTTTCATACTCAATGCCTGTTCATCTGTTAACTCCCCTCCTTTTTGAAGCCTTTTTCTATTGGATGGCTTTTTAGTTACAAGATCCTGTATCCGTCAATATGCCATATCCTGTTCAAGCCTAATAAGCTCACCTTCATCTAATATTGACTCAGAACCACAGGTAAAGCAATCAAATTTGTGTTGAGATGGAGAGCTTAATAGATCCATGATCTTTGGTTTCAGCTCTCCAAGCTAGTACTAAACTTGTCAAATGGTTGTAAGAGTCCTTAGTGTAGGTAATTCAGGTTCTTTGGCCACTGTTTTAGGCTTATCTTTGACATATTTCTTCATGAGGGTAAAGGTTGCCTCCTTGTCAACAGGCCATATGCCAGCCTTTTTGAAAGCATTCTAAATAGTACCTTTCTTGAAGGTTTGCTCATGAATCTCTGGTAAATCGTAAAAGAAAGAAGCTATGGTATATTCGAAATCAAGTGATTCAGTAACACTTTGTACAGCCTTATTATGCCAGTGCTTGTATAGCTGAAATACTTTTACATCAAGAGGTTATATGCAATATGTTAAATGAGCAGGAAATGTGAATGGTACCACATTATTTTTGCAAGCTAATAAGGTGAAATCAGGATTTATATGATTAATTTGATTGTCCATTAATAATAGCTTATATAATTGATTAAGGCTTGCATTGGTATGTTGAATAAAATATTCCAAGAACTGTAAACTAATATCATTAGTTGTATATCCATTCTCTGATAAATGAATTACTTTTGAATGCTTTAATTAGTCCTCATACTATGATACCATATGATATTTGCCTTGAACAATAGTTACAGGTGGTATAAGGGTGATTCCATTAGCATAGATGGTCTTAATCATAGTTACAGATTGACAATTTTCAGGATTCAAAGAATAAAGCTAATATAGTGTTAGCCTTGAATATAATAATAGTTATAGTAATAAGTATATTCCTACTTCAGTTAATTTAATTGGAATCAATACCTTCACACCTTTAAGACAGCTAATGCAAAAACCTGATTCGTTGAAATTGTACAAATTGTGCTTATGGATATCATACTTTTTCAGGGCTGTTTTGTAATGATTAAACTAATTATTAACCTCTTCCAGATCTTGAGTAGTAATGCGTTTTTGAGCAATAGGTTTAGTCTTAATTTTGTGGAGTAAAGGTTAACCTTTCCACCACTTGCGAAACCAAGCCAGAGAAGGTGGAGACTATTCATGTTGTTTCCAAAGGTAGCAAATAGTTCCAAATATGATTTCCTTGGTAAGAAGCTGACTATTCTGAAGATATAACTTGATAAATCTGTATATAACTTGTTCTTGACTAGTAGTTAATATTTTGTTGTGACCATCTTGTTGTAAGTTAGGTTTGGAACCCCTTTGAATTGTTATATTCAGTGTTGATTTATTGAGTCTAAATAGCTTAGCTGCCACTGATTGGCTCTCTGTAGGATTCTCAGCTAGCCAGTTTTTTGCCTGAATAATATGTTCTTTTTTTGGAGTTGACATGGTAACAGAATCGAAGGATATATTTNAAAAAATAGAAGGTTAATGGTAGCCAGTATTTAATTTGTGTGGGTTTACCACAGAAAATAAATACGCGACCACACTTTGCTTTTCGACCACACTTTGCTTCCACCGACTAGGAGCGAATGCGACTAAAAGTCGGGCAATGTGCGTGCCTGAGGCCCGACGATTAACTGTCAACCGTCAACAAATTAAACAGTATATACTTGTGACCTCCGCTCTTCGTGGCCGCAGAAGACTAGTAAGAACAGTCAAATTATATTCTTGCGATTAAAAATATATTTCACCTCTAATTATCCTCCTATTGCATTATTGGCTTTCTATATATTGCGATTTAATACTGGCGAACTAGCGAAGCATACCTTGAACCTGCCACCAGTATATGCCGATTCTAAGGACAAGAGTGTTCGTTATGACAGACCACAACCTAGTATGTCGCGAATTTGTAAGACCTCGGACTCAGACTTGGGGCCTGGGCCGCCTGGAGTTTCCACGTTGACACGCATAATAGTTGGGTGCAACCGAACCTACCCCAGATTATGATCTGAAGACTTGCCCATACCAGCATGAGATACTCGCAACAGCTGTTGAAACTGACCAAGGGTGTCCCCTTCCTGTCACACTGTACCACTGGTGTCCACCAACCATCTCTACAAAGATTACAGTCGTCTTATCTCCAGGCATTTCACCAACTATCAAGGGCTTTACGTCCTTAGGTACTTTCTTTCTGTCAGACGACTTAAACATCTCTAAGACGCTTTCTGAACTTGTATCTGCAACACCCCCCAGTCCAAAACCAACACCTCAACTATTCACAGAGCTCATAGCCCGGCTTGCCATACCCAATCAAGGAAATTTTCTGCAATTCTTTTCCTTTCCTGTGTTTGGCAATAGCCTGAACGAGATCTTAAGCGATAGCCTCCTCCCGTGTGGAAATGGGTTAAGCCCGATAGTATTTACCGTAAGAGAGGTTTCTGGGAGGCAGAACTACACAAAGCTCTAGAAGACGAGGAATGTAACGGTGGGAAAGACCTGATCTTGTTGATGGGAGGAGTATCGGAGCAAACATTCCACAGCGTAACCGCTAGTGGTAGTAAAATTGCAAGTTTTAAAGGCCTTTTTGCAGAATGATCTTTACGAACATTGATTGATAAGTCCTTGACGAATAATAAGTAAGAGTAGTAATCTTAGTCTTCAGGTTGAAACTATCTGTTATTAGGTTCAGTAATTTGACTTGTGTGTGTATATATCTTATCGAGTCATGCAACCTAACGGTTCCCGTAATGATGTTAATGTCAAGTAACTTTCTTGTAATCTCGCGTGGACCTAGTTTTCACCATGCTGTATTCTGTATTGTGAAGATGAATGCTGTAGATGGCCGTACAATATCAAAGAGAGAAACGGGACTTAGAAATCACAACGAAAATACGCAAGATGATATAGTTGAATATGGTTGATTGATTAAAGCAAGAGAGAGCTGATTATAACTCTCACTGAATAAGAAGCCTGAGGCACTGGCTGATTGAAGAACATGGTCACGTGGATAATCATGACTCATCGTGCCTGGATTGTTCTACCGTGTTCCGACCTGGAAATATTTCCTCTTTATCCACTCCACTTCTTATCCATGTGCATATCAGTACTCTCTTTGCGCCAACTCGCTTTACGCCGAATACTACAGGACCTGCACCGATCACTTCCTCCTTCCTTTCATTCATACGCCTATCTTCGGCGTCAGCGACACCCAATGGCCTCAGGGCAGCCCGCATGGGAGCAGCCCAAGAAACCGCCGGGGGTTGAGCTGCCACCGCTGAAGATTTACAATTCGTTGACCAGGAGGAAGAATGACTTTGTTCCGCTTGACCCAGAAGGAAAGAAGATCACTTGGTATGCGTGTGGTCCCACAGTATACGATGTTTCACATCTTGGTAAAGAAACATAACTTCCAGTTATATGCAGGATAAGGTGTTGATTGTTAGTAGGCCATGCTCGGAATTATGTTTCGAACGATATCATTAGGCGTATTTTGAGAGATTACTTTGGCTTCCAGGTTGAATATGTAACCAATATTGTAAGTTTCCCTAATCTCGTCACGCTGCATTCGTACCTTGCGCAGCATTGTTAGAGTTAACAAGAAGGAATGTAGACCGACGTGGATGACAAAATCATAATCCGTGCCAGACAACAACACCTACTTGCCCAATTCAAATCGAAACATACTATATTTGACGACGCTACGTTCCAGGAGGCCCATGCCGCGTGGAAGGCTTATGTCTCCAAGAATCTGGGTCTTGTGCCTGCGCAAACCACGACTCACAATTTCAAAATAGCTTCCGAGCTTGCGTATAAAAATGTGATTGAGGGAGGGTCTCTTGATGGGACGGCAGCACCTGGCGAAAAGGAAGCCAAGATCAAAATGCACCTGCGCACTGCTCAAGTTGCTGCTGATGGGCTCGAAGCATTCGGCGCTTCTAAGTCTACGCCACAAGATGCACTGTATGCAAAGGTTGACGATGTGCTACTCCCATACTTGGACGATCTCTATGGCTCTCAAATTGATGCTACAGATCACAGCAAGTAACCCCTGCTGGGTCCTGGACATGATTATGCTGACTGCCAAAGGTATATTTACTAAATTAACACAGCACTACGAGAAACTCTTCTTCGAAGATATGCGCGCCCTCAACGTTCTCGATCCAGACGAAATCACTCGTGTTACCGAGTTCATTCCACAAATTAACAAATTCGTAGAGAAGATTATCAAAAAAGGCTGGGCTTACTCGACCAAAGAAGGGAATGTCTACTTTGACATTAATTCTTTTGAAAAGTCCGGTAACGTCTACTGCCGTCTCGAACCCCAGAATCGTGACAATCAAGAGCTACTCGCGGATGGAGAGGGCAGCTTGTCTAAGAAAAGCAGTGACAAACGCTCGAAAAACGACTTTGCCCTTATCAAGAAGAGTATGCCCGGCGAGCCCGCATGGCCGTCAAGATGGGGCCCATCAAGACCGGGTTGGCATATCGAGGTATTTCTCTTGAAGCCCGTTATACCTTAGGAGCTTCTAACAAAAAATAAGTGCAGTGTCATGGCGTCAGCGGTCCTGGGGCCGACCATGGACATTCATAGGTGAACCAAATGACTATAGGCTGTATAGTTCAAAGCGCTAACTTAAAGTAGTGGAGGTGCGAATTCTTCTCTTATTGCAACAGCTGAAAATAATTATAACTTCCAGGCTCTGATTTGAAGTATCCCCATCATGAGTAAGACTTATATATCCCTTATTACAATATATATTAACATTTTGCTTCGCGTCTAGTAATGAGTTGGCACAAAGCGAGGCGTATTGGCTTGGCGAGGAAGGCTGTGCTGCAAGTAATCATACCTGGGTTAGGTGAGGGCAAGACAGCTTTTATTCCATGATCAACAGCTAATACTCTTTGTAGATATTTCCTTCATATGGGGTTAGTTTTCTCGTCCTATCCTCTTCCCATAGGAACCGAAGACTTGAATTTTAGAATTTCTTCTCAATGACAATTCTCAATTCTCTCTTCGGATTTGGTTGCTTGACCAGCAGCTGACACTATTCACAGGCATTTGTCTATCCGCGGCCAAAAGATGAGCAAGTCACTAAAAAACTTTACTTCAATTCGCGAGGCCTTGTCGCCAGGCGAAGACGGCACACCCGCGTGGACATCGAGAATGTTACGCATCGTGCTACTGCTTGGCTCATGGAGGGACGGCATAGAGATCACCGAAGGCCTCGTCAACATCGCCAAAGGCTGGGAAGAAAAGATTACAAATTTCTTCCTTAAAGCCGTTGATATCGAACTTTCCGCTAAAAGCACCGTTAATGACCAACCCTCACCGTCTAACACCCTTTCCACCGCCCTTGAAAAGGCCGAGAAGGAAACCCACGCTGCCCTCTGTGACTCCTTCAACACCCCCTTAGCCATGCAATGCATCTCTAACCTCGTTACCGAGGCTAACGCCGCCATCTCTAATGACCCTAGCACCAATACCACTACACTCCTCTCTATCGCCCACTGGATCACGCACATGATTACTATCTTTGGGCTCAACGGCAACGTCAGCCCTAACACTACCACCATTGGCTGGGAAGGCGTCTCCATCTCTACCCCTGCACAACCCATAATCTACCGTCTCAGCCAGGTACGCGACGAGATCCGTCGGCAAGCCCTCGCCAAGTCCGTTGTGCCCGAAGTACTGGAGGAGCTTGCCTCGCAGCCAGTACCAGCTACTCCCACCCCCGAAAACCTGCCATACGTAACCGCGTACCAGACCTTCCAATCGCAAGTCAAGACTGCACTCGCCCAACCCGCCGGTATCGAAGCCGAGCTACTTCGCCTCTGTGACTTACTGCGCGATAGTACACTATGGGACCAGGATATCTACCTCGAAGACCGAGACGCACCGTTGCCGGCGCTAGTGCGACCTCTCGATGCTAACATGAAAGCGGCGCGCGCAGCTAAGGAACGCGCGGCAGAGGAGAAGCGCTTAGCGAAGGAGAGGCGTTTGGCGGAAGAGGCGATGAAGAAGGAGGTAGCAGCGGGTAAGGCTAGGGTGCCGCCGCAAGATATGTTCAAGACGGATGAGTTTGTTGAGTGGGATGCGAATGGAGTGCCGACGAAGTTGAAGAACGGGGATGAGTTGCCAAAAAGTCGGAGGAAGAAACTGGAGAAGGAGTGGAAGGCGCAGAAGGTAGTGCATGAGAAGTGGAAGCAGGAACAAAAGTTGTGATATGGGTTATCGGCATGATTGTCCTAATTTTGGGACGTATACGGGCATATATATCACTAGAAATGTTTTTAGCGTAGAATTAGGCCTTACCTAAATCTACACGAAATGGCCGATACTGGCTATTGCACGGACCACTTTTCCCCTTTTGATGCATGTATTATAGTAATTTGATGTGCAAAATAAAATCAATCGATGACGTGTTATAAGTTAATATTTACTACTTCCTTTTTTTTTTACATTTAATGACAATAGTTCAGTTAATGTTTTAGGGAAAGTGAGTTTTGACAAGTTAAATATTTCACAGATTAAGCTTTTAGATTTATTTCATCACTGATGATATTATAACATGTACAGTGCCTTCTTTTTAAGAACGGATTTAATAGTTGATTAATGTTAATTCAGTGTTATAAAGAGGGTACAACGCATATGAGACTTAAATTATAGAATAACTAAGAGTGCGTTACGTCAAGATTACTTTACAACAAGACTCCCATTTCTCTGTAAAGACATGATTCTTAAAAGTTGCACTTAGTAAATAAGTTGTTGCCATCTTATATGTCTCCGATTTCTTATGAAACATTCTACTTCTCCACGGTCTATCACAGAGTATATTTTGTCAGCATATCCTCCCTAAAATGGTAGCCTATCGCTGTGATAAAACCCCTTTAAAATAACTTAGTTGGTATCTATATACTCCGTGCCTAGATACCTAATATTATATTGTTTTGAATGAGTGTAATATAAGCGATGCTTGTTAGTTCTGTCCCTTGAGAAACATACTAGAACATCTCTAGGAAGGATATGAGGTCAAGAGATATCTGGAATTTTGAATCATTTGTTAGCTACTTCGACCCAAGCTAGAGTACCTAGTCATTGATTGTTTGGGTATTGGCCTGCATTTGGTCTTTAATGATGCACTAAGATATAAGTACACGTGAAATTTAGGGCCGGTGATCTACAGCATCCAGAATCGACCTATTACGGGTCTGATTTCGTAGTGTTACTTATGAAGCTTATTCGACTCATAGCATATACGTTAGACACATCCAAATTTAAATATAAGCTAAACAGATATGTAGTAGACGTGGTATGCAGGATTCTAGGGATAAAATTGTCGAGAAAGTCGAGAGAGGGGAAAGGTGGGGAGAATATTTGGCGTGAGACTGTCCACGTCTTCCGGCCGATTATTGGTACAATAAGTAAACCTTACAGTATGATTACAAGCTCGGAATTCTCCCACCCTTGTTTCTACGCTCTTTGTTTATATTTGAACAAAAAGATCTCAATTTTGTGAGCTGTATTTACTCTTAGCAAAGGGTTTTAGAGTTAAAATATCTAAGACTCCTTGTTCTCGAACTACACAAAAATTAACAAATTCTAGAGTAGGCTCTCTCTAGAACCAATGTCTTCCCCAATTATCATCCGTGTCGGCATTATAGGCTGTGGAGAGATCAGTCAAGTGAGCCACATTCCAGCTCTGGGATTCATGTCAGATCGTTTCAAAATTACATGCCTCTGTGATATCTCAACCCAGGCATTGGAGTTCTGTAAGCAGAAAGTTATAGGTAGTATTCCATCAATCACCACGAATCCGGAGGAACTTTGCCGCTCCCAAGAGGTCGATGTCGTGTTTATTCTTAGTGCTAGTGAATTTCATACCACGCATGCTTTAATAGCTCTCAGATATGACAAGCATGTCTTTATAGAGAAACCTATGTGCTTTACATATCGAGATGCAAATCTCATTATTAGCGCGGAACAGAAGTCGAAGGGGAGGGTAATGGTAGGATACATGAGGCGTTATGCAACGGCGTTCATAGATGCGGTCAAAGAAATTGGTGGATTAGATCAAATACTGTATGCTCGTGTTAGAGGTAAATATTTAATCTACCTTCATGGATCTATATATCAGCTAATACCATGCGGATATAATTGGCGCAAATTCACGATTTGTTGCTCAGTCGGGCACGTTCCCGAAGAAATTCACGGACGTCGCACCTCAGGATATTGCAGAACGGAAGGCCAAAGGTGAAGACATTTATAGACAAGCTTTTGTGGAGGAATATGGAGGGATTCCAGATACTCCACAAGCAAGAACAATGCTAGACCTACTTGGTGGCCTCGGATCTCATGACCTATCTGCGATGCGAGAAGCTTTGGGAATGCCCACAGCGGTTCTTGGTGCATCGCTAGGTTACCCGATGTGGAGGTATGCTTGCAATCTGTACGAATGTGAGACATTCACTTACATTTTAAAAAAAGTGTTTTATTCCAATACCCAGGTTTCTCGGTGATATATGAGTCTGGAGTTGATGATGTTCCTCGATTTGATGCTCATATTGAGATATATTCAATGAAGAAGACAGTACGGGTACAATATGACTCGCCATATGTTAAAGGTCTTCCAACAACAATGCATATCCGAGAAAATGACAAGAATGGCTACAAAGAAACTATGATCAGGAAGACATATGAAGATAACTATACGCTAGAATTTAAGGAGCTTTACACTTGGATGACGGAGGGGAAAAGGATCAAGACCACGCCACTGGATGCGAGGAATGATTTGGATATTTTTAAGATGATCATGACGACTGGAAAATATAACAGTTCTTAAAAGATAAAATTGATTCTAAAGAGAATGACTAGTTTCTTAGACAATATAAATAAACCGTCTTAACAACACGACAGAGGGAATACGTTCGAGATGTGATGTCATGTTGGTTAAATTTTTGCCCCACAACAAACTGGTGTCGTCATTGCAAAGAATATAATGCTAAGATATTAAAGTAATAATCTATCAATACACATTTTATCATTTTATACTTTACATCTAGCCATAATGCCGCTGTATTCAGGTTCCTGTTACTGCCATAAAATCCAGTATGAAATCAAGTTAGACTCTCCAGATAACGCTCGAACTTCAATCTGCCACTGTAGCAATTGCAAGGTAGGATATATATCTTGAATTTGATCCACAGTAGCTCATTATCTTCTTCGCTGCATTTAGAAGTGTGTTTGTTGTGTGTGTGTGTGGGGGGTGTTTACGGGTGGCCCATTTGGTGCTACCACCAAAATCAAGAAAGACGCTTTGAGAATAACACAGGGAAAACTCAAGGAACATATTTCCGACAACTGCTCTGGCACGCAACTTCATCGCAAGTTCTGCGATCAATGTGGAACTGGGATATTAGAGTATGGAGTGAGTACCTGCTTCCTTTAGTCATCACAGATTCGGAAATTCACAAAGCATTACAACAATAATTAGGAGCATGCTGGAGACTTTGTCTACATCTTTCATGGCACCCTCGACAACCCCAATGATCTTTCTCCTAAAGGGGAATTCTTTAGCAAAGTGAAGGAACCCTGGTTACCTGAGTTTGATGAGTTTGATAGTGAGTCAATTTAAACATTGTATTCTGAAGCGCTAACTAAAACCTCCGCTGAAGGTCTTGTTTTCCATAGGAAAGAGATTCATGATTGAGCATTGAATCAGAACCTTTTAACAACTCCAAACTCCATCCAAAACTCCGTCCCAACTTGAAGTAATAGTATCATAACATATTGATACAGCTTTAACTCTCTTCAAATCTCTCAATTCCACCTCCTCCAACACCTTCTGCTCTACATTTTTGACTTCACCGTTGTCTTTTCCTGGTTTGCTGGTACATCCTTCTCCAAAAATGATAAAATCCAAGGCATAAGCCCAAACACGACTCCAATCCCACCCAATGCTTCACTTGCAAACAAATCTTCCTCTAAGATACCCTTTCTCCATCCTTCCTCATATGCAAATACCCGCCTCGCAAATTCCGTCAGTAGCATGAGGAACAATGCGGTGAATCCAACGGAAAGTCTCAACCATGCCGCTTTCGGGATCTCGAACCACGAGATAATAAGTGATGAGTAGATAGTAATTCCACACAGTATTGCAGACCATTCTATAAGCTCTGTAGTGAATGATTCTAGATGGTAGATCTGTGCGACTTTTTCAATCATGACACGGATAGTGAGGCCGGTCGCGAGGGTGAGGCTATAATACCAAAATGAAGGCCTCAATATCATAAGGCCAACCATCACATCCCATATAGCGTCAAAGACGGAGAGTTCTTCTCGTGATGGGGCCATTTTATTTATTTTGGTGGTTAGGCTAGTAGTGGTGGTGATAATGAGCAATGAATGCTTGAAACTCGCGCACAGTGTCAAAAACCCCGACTACTGTAATATTATAATCAGGAATATTCAATTAAATTTCATGCAGTTGTAATTAGATTATCCGAAGAATTGCACTGGGTGGTATTTTTATACTAATTTTCCCTATGTGGAATGATGGTCACCCCATAAGCTAAGCAGTCGCCAAGCTCCGGACCATTACGACAGAGTGATCATGTTAGTCTTAAGATTTCTAACTGCCGCAATATCTTCGGTATTTGACGTGACTTGAGGGATGGTTATATCTGAGATGATTTCACGTGTCAAATGATTTGTCTCACTGCTATCTAGTCATATGACTCGACGGTGTCCTTCGAACGAACTCGAAGGTTCAATTCAATCGTCTGACCAACTATTATAAATCAGATATTCTGTTGACTGGAAACGCAGGAATACAGAACCACTATTGTATTGATTGCTTAAGGAGTCTACAACTACAGCAGATTCTATATATACAGAGAGTTACGGCCGTAAAACCGTTATGGTCAACAGTTACGGTCGTACAGGCACCCTACGGGTGCCTATAGTTGCCTACAGTGGTAGCCTACCGTATAGCCTACCGTAAACCCTATCCGTAAGCCCTAGCATAGGCAACCGTAAGAACACTGTGAAGTGGCATCCGTAAACTCCAAATATTGCAACATATTCACTACAAGATTTCATTTTAAGAAGATTCGATAATTGGCACGTGGGCCGGAACACATATTTACGGAAACAAGTACTAGACTGCACATTTCTACTGGGAGAAAGTAGTAAAAGTATGCGAGTTAATTTAGGGTTTACTCAAAGGATCTGTAAAAGAACAAACAATTTTATTCGTCAATGTCGTTATTTTATGATCTATTCTAGGTCCTCAATTCCCATCCTACATTATAAAAATTGAAAACTCGCTCTCTAAAATGTAAATGGTATAAAAAATGTGTATATACTGAGGAAATATGATCCTTCATCCGCAGCTTCCACGCTCAACACTCAATGCTCAACGCTTACCACTTGACAACCTTATTCGGGAAATATTCATCAATAAGTTCAAGATAATATGGCTAAACCAGTCATTAGCAAGTCAAATCTGCCGAAAAGCAGCGATCAAAGCTCAAAACTCACCTTCAACTCCTCAATACTCGGTACATCATCCGCCTTACTATACAAGTCATACGGATTGAACTCCTTCACCGCCTCCAGCATATCATAATCATGCTCATTCATAAGCTCTTTATACGCTCCCATAGAATGCCACGGATAAAACGAATGGTACCGTATCATTGCCAGAGCCTCCTTAGGAAGCGTCGATTGTTCCTTAGCAATATGGTACAGGTATTCATCATGGCCCCAAGATAACATGACGTTATCGAGACCACAACCCCGAGTGTAAATCCCAAACTGCGTGCTGTATATTTCGTTGTAAAAGTCAGGGTTCTCGGAAAAGGTTTCGGGGAGGATGATTCTCTTGTCGAAAGCGCAGCCCACAGGGAATGTATCACCTACTACATCCCATTGACCTTCCGCGCCGTAGAAGAAGAGGAGCTTTCCTAAATCGTGGATCAGGCCGGTGAGTTGCATCCAGCGGGGTTTGCCGTCTTTTCGGAGAGCTTCAGCGGTTTGGAGGAGATGTTCGATCTGAGAGAGCTCTGTGTCCGGATCGGATTCGTCAATGAGGGTGTTTAGTTTTTCCATAGCTTCCCAGATGGTCATTTCGGCCCTTGTCTTGGACCAGATGCTGTTTCGAACCTATTATTTTTTAAAAATTTTGATTTGGTTATAGAAAGAGGGGATCCAAGGATAGAGTTTTTCTAACCTTTAGGTTATATGCTACTGTCTGCTTAGTATGCTGCTCGCGATAGAAATTCTTGACTCGACTACATGCTTCCTCGTACTGTCGAAATTCGGTCTTTGCTTTCTCTGGGGCATTCTTCATATCTGCTTTGAGAATGTTGACGGCATCGATATTATTGGACGTTTCCTCTAGTTGCTTTCCATCAACACTCGCCTCCGAATAATCCACAACTGCGGAGGGTGCCATGATGGTGTGGGCGATGAAAAAGAGTTGAATAGATCTCAGTTATATCCAGCTGGTCTAATGATCCGGTTTCTTGAAATTTCAGCTAGAAATATAATAAACTCCGAAAACTTTCTCTGCAATCTCTCTTCTGGTTGTGGTAAAACGTGGTAGATTTCCTCGAGTTAAATAGGGAGGCAGTGATGGCAATTATACTTGGATGGTCCGTAGACCGCATCGCATCTTTGCCTAAGAGATCCATTGTATGTCGGAATTAGATGCCTTCCTTGATGATGGAGTTGCCGTAGTATGGTTCACTGTTACAAAGTCAACCAGGGTGGATACCTTTTATGGAGAGCACCTAATCAGGAAGGTTTCGCCGTCGTCGCAATTCAATTTCGGTGGTGTGAATAGCCGAAATTGCCTCCTTTAGCTCCCACTTAAAAACAGCTTCAAGAAACCTGTTAGAGCAGAAGAAAAAAAAAAGAAACTCCACTTCATGTTCTAAATATATCTTTGCAAACATAAAAGTTTTACTTTTAAATATGTAAATATATACTGAAACCGAAGACTTATGAATTCTACAAAATTATATTCAGTCGTCTGGAATCCAACCCCACGATTTCATCATCTGCTGCTGAACTGCGGCGGTAGGACGAGCATGATCTCCTTCGGTCTTGACAAGGATGTCAAGCAATGCTTCTTGGTCTTTCCGATCATCGAAGCGATCACCGCCTATCAGAAATGCATAAAATTAGCGTGGGGGGGTTATTTGTTGGCATCATCCGTGTCTCTTACATATTGCGATGCCCATTGATGCAGTAAACATCCCGGGTGGCATCCACCTATTCCATAACCCAATCCCGCATAGGGCTCTTAGGCTCAACCGGACTCGGTTCTACAATGGTCATTAGAGGCTTAGAATCGGTCGGATTCCCCGGTGGACGTACCTCCATGGATTGTAAAGCAGATTTGCGGCGCAACCCGAGCTTGGGAATGGTAGGGTCAAAAAGGGTTAAAAGAAGTTCTGCAAAAATATGATGTTGAATGCCAATGACTATGAAAACAGGTCAGAAGGTATCCCAAAGTAAGATAGGACTTGCATATTCACTGTGACATGCTTGTTGGTGCCAAATCTGTGGAAAAACTTGCCCTCCCGAAGGGTTAGCTTCCAAATAGAAGATTGGAGTAAATGATTGTGGCTTGGACGTCTGCCACTTTTCATTGTACTCTTTCAGGGCTGTCCATTTTGTAATCGATGAAGCTGTATCTCCAAAGCAAAAATTCAGCACGTCTGCGCAATGAACAACGGCTCTGTTAGCCCAGTCGAAATCATTGCATGGTTTGAATGAGCGATCGACGCTACAGTGCTCAAGATTCAGCCTGAGTGATTGATGAAACATAGTTGCATTGTATATTTCTTGCCGTAAGCCAACCCAGAAGGCTGCCTCACTCAAACTTCCAGGCATATCATTAGGATCTCGCGCGTTCACGAACACTTGTATACCGAGCATATGACTCATTGTATCTCTTCCAGCCGTTTGCACTGCGGTGAACTTCATGTTAGAAAACTACATAGAAATAGGAAAGGATAAAGGTGGCTCACCATCAATTTCTTCTAATACTCGCAATATAATGGTGGCAGCAAATAGATTCTCATCAGATATCGTAGTAGGTTGATTGAGCATTGGTATGAGATATCTTAAACACTCTTGATGGTACCGCTCGGAAGCAAAACGGTCGTAGTTACTGGTAAGACTCAAATGCCTTGCGGACAGCGCGAATATTGCATTTAATAAAATACTACAGGATCCAGCTCTCTGGGGGACATATACTTCAAAGTGCCTTTTAGGATCGCAAAGATCAAGCTGAATACTGCCGTTAGCATTGATATGTTAATACGCAGTCAGCATGACACATACCCATGTTGCAAGATTTTGGATATAGTGGCGAAGGAGTAAAGCCTCCGAACTGTTCTTTAACGGCCAGATAGGTTTATCTGAATAAATCTGAGATCTAAGAACGTCTGGGTTGGTCTGCTATGTATAGTTAGTAGAGATCTATTATTTATGACGATGTATTTATGACTGACTGAAGCAGCTTTAGCAGCTGAGTGAAGGGTAGATTCTATAATAGACTTGTGATGAGAATTTGATTGAGAATTTATAGGAGTTTCCTGTTGATGGGACGTCGTTTTTGTCTGAGTTGTTGACAAAGTTGCACCTGTACTCGGTATAATAGAGGATGGGTTTTTTGTTCTGCGCTGTGTTGAAGCAGGTTCAAAATTTCCGTGATAAGAATGAGACTCAGATGGGGAAGTTGCGTCAAATTCCGAAGATGAACCAGATTGCTCCGGTACAGTTAGGGAGAGGTCACCGTTGTGGACAGCTTGTGTCTCATCCACGAAGGACACTAGATGAGGTTAATCGAGGGATGTTCAGTGGAGCTTAATTTTAAAAAAAAGGAAGTGTTTACATGATAAAGCATTGAACTTAGAAAAGAAGATTGAAGTAATAAGAACTAAGTAAACTGAAGAAGCAATAGCAATAACAAAATAAGATTGGAATTGAAATTGATATATCTAATTGGATAAAGAAAGCCTGCTACTTACACCTCTTTGGTATATTCAACCATGTCTGATCACGTGCAAACCGATCTTTCTTACGTTAGAACAAGATTGTTGACCATTTTTACATCTAAAGGACGGTTTCACCTTGATGGAAGCGATAGGTATAGCTCTTGATACACTCGCGGCCTGTAATTTGACAGCGGCCGCAGGTTGGCACGGCCTGATCACCTGTACACCAAAAAAAAAAGGTTGTTATTACTTTCCTTCCAGCAAATAAAGTGTATTCTGCCCAAAGCGGAGCTGAACGACTTACATTTTAAGTGTCTAATGCGGCATGGCTGACTATGTGGCGAGCGATAGATTTAGCCTTGTGAAGCAAAATATTAAAATAGACAGGAACAAGGAACGAAAAAGACGAACCATCCAGAGCGCGCTCTTGCGGTCANTTTTTTTCTTGATCGCACTATCCACATTGCTGATTATTGCTCGATATGGCCTGATATGACATGGTTTGACTTGCGACGCATCTTTGATTGAACAGCAGTAAGAACAATAACAATCAGGAAAGAGGTAAATGTCAGCGAGAGACGATTCTACGAGTATGGTGATGAAGCCCGAGGAGATCTGCCCCGCTCTTTTGAGCTACAAGATTAGGCGAGAATAGCCACTTCAGGTATTCACCGCAACGAGCAACATATGTAGCAATAGGAATATTAGTAACTTAGGACGAAGTTCAAAGCGTACAGCAACAATCAATGCAGGTACGGTACCTCCACTGCTGCCAAAAGCTTCTAGTACATGGGCTGGGCTTGGGTACGCGCCGATAATTATCCCCAGGGACGGACGTTGTGGAGCTGGACTAACAAAGCCGAGAGAGGCACGTGAAGTAAGAAGAGGACCCTGTGGATGAGAAAACAATGCGGAGATGCTCTAGATGCGAAGTCATGCGGCCAGATGGGAGACAGATGGATTCTCCGGTACTACGCTAATGACCAGTTGTGGAATGGAATCCCGAGTCTGGATCCTGCGTAGGGCTTGCATGGGACCAGCGCCTGTCAGCTCTCGGTGGGGAGAAGAGNAAAAAAAAGAAATCCTATCACAAAAAGTTTTTTCTTTTGCCAGGAATGAGATATCCAGTAGTGCTGGTAATGAGAAAAGGAAGTACTCTAGTCTCGAATTTGTGTGATTTCATGGTAGGATCTCCTTGCACTGTACTGTACTGTACACATCAGATACGTTTCCTCTCTTCAAGAGTGCATACATCTTCATCGCACCACTGTGAATCCCCAAGTGACCCACTGCATGCCCAAAATGCGCACGTGTAATTCATCTACAGGTACTTAGTAACTCGGATTCCTCTATACATTCATGTGCTTTGTCTCCAACCTCATAAACTCGATTCCATGCAGATAATATAGGCCGCCGTCATCGGACCTGAAAACCATCACCATACATAGCTAGGTGAATCACAACCTATCGGATGAATAACACCTGAATGCTACCGTGGTAACTGCTTGGTTGATCTGTAAAGCGAGATGCAAAAAGCCCCGATGCAATCATTTCAATAAATAACCTATGCTAATTTATTCATGGTAGGTGATAGCAGAGACATGGAAGATCAAGCCAATTGAACATTTCATGGCTAACACTAGCGACTGATGATGGGGATCGGTATGCATTCCGTTGAGTTTCTCGTAGATTGCTCTTGAACAGTATGTCACAAATATGTTGACCAGATGCGAGTCAACTTAATAAGAAGCAACGGAAAAGGGGGAGGGGAGAAAGGGGGTGTTGGTTTAATCGGGATTTTGCTCCGACCACACCCCGGCTGACCTAAGCCGATAAGAGCAGCTGTGCAGCTTATCGGTCCAATGCTCGCTTCTTCGAGCAAATGCAAAAGCACGATGGAACAACCTTAATCATACATGCATTTTTTCATCCCTGTATAGTACACTCCAGTACAGTACATTCTCGTCGCAACCCCTCGAAGACTACAATCTCTTGGCGCAGTACAGAAGGGAGGCATCTCACTCATCGTCGTCGCCCTTCATGTGCCATCCTACCCTGGTGTCTGCAACTTCAGCTGCGCCGTGTCTCTCGACCTCGGGACCCCGCCCTGAGCAGAAACCTTATCTGAACTGGGAGAGTTGCTTCTCCACAATCTGGCTATCGGCCGCTCGGTCTGAGTGCGCACAATGACGGCTGAGTGAGTTGTGAACGTGGATCAGTACAGTACGGCGGCAGAGAAAAATAGATTGCTAACGGTTAAACGCAGGTCCCTGAAAGAGGTTCTTAAAGCTGTCAAATCTGCCCTGTCTGACTGCCAGCTTCCGCTTTCCGATGATCTCGTCCAGCTTATACACACATACCTCGAGAAACACGGCTCAACCGAAGATTGCAACTCCCCAAAACTCCACGAGGAGCTTCTCGCCATCTACCAAAAAGATGTCGAGGACAAACCGTCTAGACTCGCGACTTTTCTCGCCATTCTGCGACTGCTGAGACCAGCCATCTCTGGTTGTGGACGACTCTTACAATGGTGGGATAAGCTGTCGGTTCCGGTGATGGACCAGCTTGGGGAAGAGAAGGGATTGGCCGTCGAAGCGCATGCCACACTGTTGGACATACTTGTGTACGATGAAGATGAGAAGGATCTCGATGATGCCATCACCACCTCAGCTACGGTTGCGGAAAACTTGATGTCGATCTGGCTTAAAAAGGCAGCGCTCGAGTCGGCGCAGTTTGATGACGAGGCCCAGTTTGTTAGCAGAAAGATACAGCAGATATTGCTTGCATTTGGGAAGAAACGGCCAAAAGTATGTCCCGGGAGGAAACCAATTTACAGAAATATTGTTCCCTGACAAAAATCTAGGATTTCTTAATAACAATCAATAAATTCTTCGTAAAACGAGAATCGCGGATAACAGCTTTATCTCTCCTTTGCGAGTTCATTCGATACCAGCCACCACATCTCTATCAGCTCTTGGAGACGCCATTGTTTGAAAACCTGCTTCGTTGTCTTCAGATTGACACATCGACAAGAGTTATCTCACTAGCTATGACCGCTTTAATCATGTTTCTACCACATATTCCCAATTCTCTTGCGAAACACCTTCCAGCTCTATTCAATATCTACAGTCGGATGCTGTTCTGGGACAGGGAGCGAAGGGCATCCTTGGAATCTTTTGTGGTCGATGATGCTACTGAGGAGAAAGATGACCCTGAAAAGCAAGAGATCAACACGCCAACAATTCCAAATATCGATACAACATGGGACAAGCAATCATTTCTCTTGGAGTCTGACGATGAAACTGTTCCAGAGCTCCTGCATTATTTCACGTTTCTCTACGGACTATACCCTCTGAACTTTATGAGCTATATCAGGAAACCTCAGAGGTATCTGAGACACGCAAACTTTCCCCGGGCAGATGATCTCGATATTCAACCAACGGAAATTCGTCAACGATCTGAAACCTTCCGGCAACTTCACCTACTACATCCGAACTTCTTTTCCCTGACTATTGAGTCTGAATTGACGGATAACAATCGATGGATCAATAGTGAACCAGCAGATGTTGTCGCGGACTGCATGGCGCTCTATAATCCCGGTGTATACGACAACAGTATGCAGGATGCTACAGGACGGACACGATCTCAGGATTTAAGCGGAGAGCATCCGGATGTCCCTGAAGAGCCACTTCTTAATCAGGAAATGATTTCTAGCCCTTCTTATTCTCGTCATACAAGCTGGAGAAACACTAGCTCTACGGCTGTCACATCTCCAAGTCCCGATGGCGGAAAGACACTTTCTGGTCTCCTTCGTAAGGCATCGCAGACCAGCCACAAGACATCTATGGATGATGAACACTTAGATAGTCCAACAATGCGGCCACACAGGAGCTCCTCTCCATCACATCCTGTGAGTGATATGCTGAACTATCAAAAGTCTCTCCGAGGAAGTCTGTATCAATCTTTGGCCAATGATAGTGTCCAATCTCTTGCTCTCAGCCACCATACTCAGGAGAATGCCTCACACGTTGATAGCTATTTACAATCGATGCCACCACACCTGACACCTCGATCTCCTTCTCTTAGACCGTCAAATGCGGATCCTCAAACTCAGATAGCATATCTTCTCCGTGAAATCATGCTCCTGAAGAATGATCTCAACTTTGAACGATACCTCAAGCAGCAGCACCTCTCTCACATAGGTAGATTACGAAGGAAGCAGATCAGAGAAGCCAGAGTCGAAGCTGAGACGCAGAACTTAATCAATTCCAATCGGACCTTGAAAAGCAAACTCGATGAAGCAAAGCGTACGATCGTGCAGATGAGAAAAGAATTTGAGAAGAGTAAATCTCACTCGAGACAATGGGAGATGGATCTCACGGCCAAACTCCGTATATTAAAGGAGGAACAAAAGAAATGGGGGAAAGAAGGGGATCAACTGCGTAGCGATTTAGCTGCAGCTCGTGATGAATGCTTCAAATTGACGCAGCTTGTCGCCAAGAGCGAGTCCGAAACACTCCTTGCCAACCAAAAGGTCCAATCGATACAATCAAGTCTCAACGAGATGGACTCCTTACGCGCAGAAGTGGACAGACTAGCAGCCTCGGTCCGAACCTATGAAGCGGCCGAGGATACGGCAGAGCGTGACCGTGAAAGTCGAGAAAATGCTGGCTTACAAGTCGAGGTCCTCACAATGCAGCTCGCAGCTCGTGAAAAAGAACTCGTCGAAACAAAGAAAGCCTCCGAGAAAAAAATTCAAGATCTCAAAGCGAAACAAGACAACGGTCCTGCTGCCGAAATTCATCAAACCACCCAGGGAACCAAACAGCTGTTAGATAGTGCTCTAGCAACGAGTCGTGCCCGCTTCAACGAGATGCAGAAAGCCCACAATCATCTCTTGAAGCGCTACACCGCGCTCCAAGCAGCCTACATAGATCTGAAAGACCCAAGCGATGGTAACTACTTCGACGAACCCCTTCTATCAAGCGTCAACTCAAGACGACAAACCGACAGCCACAACTTCTACCGCAGCAGCAGTCCACCATTTTCGAACCCCAGCTCCATGCGCAACTCCCCTCCGAATAACAATGGAAGTGGAAGCGGAAGTACGAGTGGTGGTTCCAGCCTCAAGCAAAACCTAACGCGGCTGGATTCTTCGGGTAGTGGCCCACGACAGCCAAGACCGCATAGTTCTGAGATAGGGAGGAGTTTTGGAGCACAACTCTATCCGCACCCAGGCAGGGAATATGTGCCTGGCTCACCGCCGGCAGCTGATCCACCCCCGAAGACTAGTAGTGCTAGTCTGGACGGGGAGTCGAGTGCGAGGAGCGAGAGTCCGGATTTGAAGAAGGCGAGGATTAAACCTGATAGTGAGGTTAGGATTTATGGAAGAGGTGTGTTCCATTTCCCCCCTTAGCCCCTCCTGTATTCATTCACTTTTACAAATTTCATAAATCCTTTTTCTTGTTGTTTCTCTTCTGGAAAATGGNTTTTTTTGATTTTTTTTTTTGAAAAGAAATTGACTAATATTTTTACTATTTTAATAGGCGGAGTACAAAACATCGGCAAGAAAGAAAAGGATAAGGCGAAGAAGGCTGCAGATGATAAAAGGGACAAGAAGAATGCTGGAATTAGAGGGATTAGGAATTTCGTTGGGTGAATTTTCTTTCTTCCAATTTTCTTTTCTATGATTAGACTGCAGCGAAGGCTAGGGGGCGAATATTTGTTAGTAAAAGTTTTTTTTCTCTTCTCCTCTTCTTTCTTTCATTGCCATGGCTGGCTTTTTTGATGTATACGATGGTTGTTATGTATATGACAGGGCATCATTTCGTTTATTTCCCCCCCTTTCTTCTAGGGTATGTAGCGTGTTGTTGGTCTCTGTAGTTCGAAATTCGGAGCCAAGGATAAACAGGACTTGGTTTTGGATTGGGAATTTGTTTAGGAAGGGGATGGTGTCTCAAAAGNTTTTTCTTTTCTGGTTTGGCTTCAGACTTTTGAAGTTATTGATTATTTGTAGCGGTGTATGGGTCATTATAGTAGTCACGTCTCCTAGGAAGTTTTATCCTAGGCACTTGTCATTTACTTTAAATACTGATTATATTGATGGTGGGCTTGACTGAAATAGGAGAGTGTACGTGTGTGTGTGTGTGTGTGTGTCGTGCAAGGGGTTGCCTTGACAACTGCTTAAAAGGTCTTCGTTCNTTTTTTATAATAAATTATTGTTATTCGCTCTAAGACACTTTTGCAATTATCTAATAGTTGAATTAAGCTTTAAAAGCAGATTTACTTGTTATTCTCCTTAAAATATTTAAATTAACTCCTATATTTATTATAAATAATAATTACAACTTTTAACTTCTTCAAGATAAAACAACTACAAAATTATTTAAGATTTACTATAATTATTTAAATATATGAAGCTTCTTCTAATTCAAATGTAATAATAAGCTAATTTTATCTTATAAAGATACGTTCATACAAGTAATACTAGAACTTTACTTGAAGATGTATATAACTGTTATTTTCTATCTTAAATTATATTTGCAGATCTCTTAATGTAAAGTTAAACATTAAAGACAAATTTAATGTTGCAATATTTGGAGTGTACGGATGCCACTTCACAGTGTTCTTACGGTTGCCTATGCTAGGGCTTACGGATAGGGTTTACGGTAGGCTACCACTGTAGGCAACCATAGGCACCCTAMGGGTGCCTGTACGACCGTAACTGTTGACCATAACGGTTTTACGGCCGTAACTCTCTGTATATATAGAATCTGCTGTAGTTGTAGACTCCTTAAGCAATCAATACAATAGTGGTTCTGTATTCCTGCGTTTCCAGTCAACAGGTCTTACAAAACTATATTACGGAAGGTTGGCAACAATTCGCGAACTCAATTGGTAATCCAGACTTGTGGGGGCTAACTTATAAAGTTAGATTACGGAAGGTGAGCAACAATTCACGAACCTTGTTTTTGATCTTACAAGGATAGAAGACATTCGGGGACAAAAGGACTAAAATTTCGGATCTTATCTGCGCGTGCTTATAGAAACAGCAAATATTCTACCAAAGGAAGCACGATACGAGCAATGTCCACACGGAAAGACTCCCAAAGCCTAGTATTAGAGAAATTTTCAACGTACAGCATCCACTCTTCTTCCCGAGCCATACATTAGTATTTACGTACAGTGCTGCTAAGCTACTAACGTATATTGAAAATATGTAGTTAAGTAAGGCACTCACGGGGAAATATGCTTGGTAATACCGTAGTTGATTTGCAAGCAAACACTAGCATCTCACACTGCTTTTATACTTAAGGAGCTATTCTATTTGGCAGCTCTGCTTTATATTTGCCAACCTAGCATTATCTTTATATTGCCAAAAGCTGTACTCTGACTATCTCAATAACATCACACAATATCTATCTGCAAGATGGGCTCATGGTTTTCATTACCCTCATGGGATCCTAAGAAAGACCTTCCTGATCTCAGCGGAAAGATAGCCCTTGTAACAGGAGCAAAGTATCCTCCAACCCTTGTCTCGTTTCGTTTTTGACATTTACTAAATATGATAGCGCTGGAATAGGATATCATACGGCCGAAGAGCTTGCGCTACATGGGGCCAAAGTATATATAGGTGCTCGGTCCGAGAGACGAGCCCACGCAGCTATCGAGAGATTACACATTGAGAATCCAACGTTGGTGAAAGGGGCTGTAGTTTACTTACCACTTAATTTATCAGACCTCGATGATGTTGTTAAGGCAGTCGAGGTGTTTTTGCAACAGGAGAAGCGGCTAGACATACTGGGTGAATTTTAAGTGCTGTATAGTTGAGACATTATGCCGAAGCTGATGCAATAGTTTAAATAGTGAACAATGCTGGAATGATTACCAATAAGTCTGAGAGGACTCCCCAGGGATATGAGGCCACTATAGGAGTTAAGTACGGCTCCGCACTAAATACTGCTGACTGAACTGACCTGCTAGTTATATGGCCCATTTTCTCTTGACAAAACTTCTCCTACCAACCTTAAAGGCCACGGCTACCAAAGAAGGTTCCAATGTGAGAATTATTAATGTAAGTGCTCAACTAGCTTACAGCCTTTTCCTCATTCTCACTACTTCAGACGTCCTCATCTGGCCATACAATGCTTGTACCTACCGCTATGCAGTTCAACAAACTCGACGATCTCCAATACCCTGGCAGGTCTCAGTCTTACCCACCTTATTCTGGACAGCGCGATCTCTTCAGCCGCTACGCTGTTTCAAAGGTGGCTAACATATTGCACGCCGCAGAACTCCAACGCCAATTTGATATCGAAAAGATTCCTATTATTGCTGCAAGCTTCAACCCGGGCGGTAATAACACAGAGGGTGCTTTGTCTGTTTTCCCTAGATGGTTGAGGCCGATCATGAGTCGAATCATGAACCCTCCCACATTTGGAGCGCGCCCAGCTCTATTTTTGGCAGCATCACCGGACGCGACAAGGTTCAAAGGAGCATATCTTGAGCATACCTGTCAACTGGGATCAGCATCGGTTATAGCCAAAGATCCGCAAAGAGCGAAGAATTTATGGGACTTGAGTGAGAGTGAGATAGATAAGTACCTTGCCTCAAGTTCTAAGTAACCTTATGCACCTTTGTGTCCATTCTGTGCAATCATAGAGTTCTGTCCAGCACGTCTAAAATTTATTACCGCATTCTTTCTATCATGAGTAATTGTCGTGAGATAGGCACTATAAAGATTGTATAAAATCGGTTCCCTAATTGCATGCCGTCCTTATTAAAATAAACTCGAAGAAGTACGTGTCATCAAAGCTACCGAACTATTTTTTACCGATACGGAACACCATAATGTATCCATCTCTTAGAACGTTAAGCATGGAACCATCTATCTTTATATTAAGTGGCCGCAAATTGCGCTGATATAAAATAATTCAGTAATAGTATTAGCTTATTATAAGCACACNAAAAAAGCATCAATACTATTTAGAAGAGTTACTGTTACAAATATACTTTTCATTTTGAAACTTGTACTTTAGTTACCTGGTTATGTTTAATAGTTTAATAACTATGCGATTTCTAGTTTAATGAACATTTGTGGTTTGTGTTACACAATAAAATAGCAGTCAAAGACTATATTTAACGGCATTACGAAAACTTAAGGAGCTAGGAAACTTAATATTTAGAATTATATTAAGATAATTAATTATCTTCTACAATATTATTCAGCACGACTGTACTCCGTGTCGTTGCTGAGTTTGACGGTGGAACGTGCGAAGAGGTTCTTGGCGAAGTTTTAAACTCAAGTTGATGAATGAATAATCTGATAATTCCAGATGAACCCAATCACTCCAACCAACCGATTAAGTATAAAGTCTACCGCAAAATTCTTTAATATTACATCCCAGCAAACCCAACAAAGAGCCAAGATTCAGAGGTTCAAAATTCAGGGGTGTAGTTGTCTGACTGGCCTGCTGCACAGGTACAGTCTCCTCCCTGAATGTTTGTCCGGTGGGTCAAATTGTTGCCTTACTTTTTGCCGCCATATCTTCAGTTACCGCTTTCCCAATACAGCATTCTATAGAAATGTATAGAAATTCTCCCTGGAATAGTTGTCATTGATTGGCGTAGGCCTGAATATAGAAGGCTGTAACAGACCACATTACAAACATTCNGGGGGGGGACCCGTTGATGGCCTGACTAAGCTTCATAATAAGTTTGTAAGAAGTCAGCACTACAAACGTACTATCCACAACAAGAAATTCGGGCGATTCGTCGGAATCAGGTAGGGCTATCGTCGGCCCTACTCACAATTGTCACAACCAGCTAGGGAAGGACGGTGAACGCAGTATGCATGCACCCCAATTCAGCTACTAACTCACCTTGCATTTCCGAGCTTCCATATGGATTCAACCAAAACTAACAACTTTGCGTGGCTTGTATGCGGTGCTTGATATCTCAATACATGAGTAGACTTTGACGACTATTCGGCTGAGATATTATGCTGTTATACCAGAATGGGTTCCAATATGGTGGTAAAGCAAAAGCTCCGACGTAGTAAAGGATGTGAGCAGTGCCGTCGACGTCGAGTCAAGGTTAGTCAATCGGACAATTACTAATTCATTTATATATTTACTGTTCCATTCTAATGAATATATGGTCTAGTGCGACGAGCATCCTGTCCGCTGTCAAGAATGCTCACGACTCCGACTGTCTTGCTCTGGGCCTATCTCTGGCTCAATCTTTGTTGAGATGAACCCTAGCTTAGCCTATGGTTCTCACACCTCTTCAAATATCAAGAAGAATGAATTTCTCAGAGGCTTCTGCCATCGCCAACGACTCTCACCAAGTATTGACAAGAGGAAATCCCAAAATCTCATGATCCGCTCGCAACCTTTTCAGTCTATTAGATCTGGATCAGCTATTCAGGTATTGGCGAGCGCCCCTTTGAAAGTGGTAACTCCAGGGTCGGCAACGATACATCTATTCAAAACACCTAATCCATTACCTCTGCCAAAAGATTTGCGCTATCTATTCGATCATTATTTTAATCGAACTGCGATTATCCTATCACCCAGGCATGGCCCCGCAAATCCCTTTATCAGACATGTGCTTCCTTTAGCTTGCAGTGATGAGATGGTTATGCGACTGGTCTTATGTGTTAGTGAAGCGCATCTATGCACTACTAGAAACACATTAAATGGACCAACTGTCCTAAATCACTACACCTCGGTTTTAAGTCACCTGCGGAGCAGGATTGCACTGGTGATTTCAGGACAAGATTTGAATCCTCTTCCGTCTCTACTGTGTAGCCTACTCTTATGCCATGTTGAGGTTTGTTTTCCATCAAAGCAAGCTAATAGCAACTAACTAAAAAACTTAGTCAATCTCGGATCTCAACCAAGGAGCTATCTTTCAACATCTTATAGCAAGCACACACCTAGTGCATGTTATGCTCACATATTCCAGTCAACCTATGGGCGAATTACGAACCTTTTTGCTTGGACTACATGCATATTTGATCTCTATGGCCCATATAACTCCAAATATACCTTTACGATACCTTGTGTCAAGTGTTGAGCCTGGAATGGATGCAATTGGTGCGTGCGCATACGCTGGGGCAATCCTCCATCATACCCGGGCTTTGTTCGAGCTCATACCTCGGGTATCTCGATTAGGACACGATCGGATCGTAGAAAAAGAGTTGCAGATGGATACATCAAGGTCACTATTTACCTATAATTTGTTAGAACTCGAGATACAAAGCTTAGATATCGGAGCAAAACTGACCGATAAAAGAGAAGAGGTTTGCAAGATGGACATTGCTTCAAGAATATACCAAGGAGCTCTTTTGATATATTTGCACACAGCATTTTATGCTTCAAATACTACTGATTTGGGTCTTTGGAATCGAGTAGATTCCTTGATAAATGAATTACTGCCACTGGTGGATATTCTAAGAGATTCGGCAGTTGTATCGATGATGCTGTGGCCTTACATCATTATAGGATCCTGCTTGCGCAACCAAGAGCAACAACTATATCTCAAAACCCAAATTCTATCATCTTCCTTGCAGATGGCAGGTCTGTTCAGTGCGGTAAAGCTCTTGGATTGCTTGTGGCAGACCAACTCTATTGAGATGTATGGCCCATTTGGCTTGGGTTTGGTCATGAAAACTCGCGGGATAATAGTTTGTGATGATTAAATCCTTCCTTCGGGATGGAAGAAATGGCTATTCTCAACCATTAAGTAAATTCATAATACATACAATCTTGTTCAAGATCAATAGCTTTACGGAAGTGTGACTGGTTTCCAGGATAGATGAATTCTTCAAGTGCAAAGATCTAACATCACTGAAGTGGCGGAGGTCTGAATCTATTAACTTTGATTGTCTGATCCCAAGGAATATTTGCGTTCGATTGGTGGTTATTTTTTTTTAGCAAACACATTCAATTTGACTGGAAATATCTCGAAATGAGAAAGTAGTATTCTACGCTGAGTGATAATATCTACGTTGTGCTTTAACCTATTTGACTAGTCTCCAAATGGCTGAACCAATTTTCTTGCTATGGACTGACTGGTAGGCAGAATTGGGACGCTACCTGCGCTACGAGCGTTTCTCAATCTAGCAATGAACGCGACGTGCATGGTTTCTCACATCAGCCCATAACTCCGGCTTTAAACCATGGTATGGAGAGCGAATTGGGAAGAAGCCTCCATTGTTTTTTAATTATATTTTAACAAGTGGATGAGTTATCCCTCCTTTAAATGTTTGATGAGCAATTTAGGAAATTGACACGATTGGGCTGTTATTCCATATTATTCTTCGATTATGGTTCAAGAATGAATACATTTTTAGTGAAGATCCCTGAAACGCATATAAAGCCGATATATCACTTTGTTGAGTAATTATTCAATTTTTTTTTACACTTTGTGCATTTAAAATTTCTAGTAGCAATTAGAGCATCTATATCTGATGCAGAATGGCAATCATTGAATTTGCAACCATCACCTTCAAAAAAAAATGTGCAATCTCAAGGCGTACCAGCCACGAGCCAAATTTTCATTTCTGTTCTCCGCTCTTGTCTAGCTCACCTGTCTGCTGCCGATGGCGCTCATGGATTCCATTTCCTTGTTACAGATGCAGATGACGATGACCAAATCGACTCCGATAAGATGGCTTTGATCGGTAACTGGCAGACCGTATCCCAGCATGCGTCGTTTCTTCAACTGGAGCCGCGGGGCTACTTCTTAAGGAACTCGAGCCTTGGATCTTGGTTGACGAGGTGCATCATGTTGACGCTTCTTCGTGCTCAGTGAATTCCCCCGGCCCTTTTTTCTCTGGTGACCATTTAAGGACAGCCTTGTTCCACGTCAAGTCCGACTCTGGAGAAGGATTCCAAAAAGCAGCGGATACTCTGAAGAATGTAGTTGGAGGTTGGAAGATAAAGAAAGGCGAGCAATTCACAAAGGCAGAAAATATTGTCAGAGAACAATTGAGGCAATCTGCTAGGACTCCAGTCGATGATAGCAGTAACGTAGATGATATCTGGGTATGTTTCTTTGGAGATAAGGGCGCCGAATCTGTGAAAATTTTCACTAAGAATGTTGAAGATTTGGGATTAGTGGAAAAGGTTTATTTTAATGTGTTCCAAACATTGGTTTAAAAAATATTAATTTATTAAATTGACAAGCGATAATAATGATTGATCTTTATGAAAGCATTTGAATTAAGAGAAGACATATCAAGTTGTACATAATCCGAAGATCACTATTCCCATGTGCTCAAAACTTGGCCATGACGTCCTAGGTGCAAGCCCACAACTCCAGGGCAAGCTTCAGGCTTTTCTCAGTTTTGTCTAGTCAATCGTTGCTCAACCTCACGACTAGCATGTAGTATCCCCCGTTTACCAGCTCATTGTTCTTTGCGCCTGCCGCTACCCAGAGCTGGCTGGGGCGGCCTTGCTTCTCCTCCATAATGGAGACACCCAGGAACCAGAATATGATTTTCATCATTATTATCGAATGATTTAAGGATAGTTCAAGTGTTGAGTGAGGCGACGTCTCACAGTATTCAAAGGCTTACCAAGTTATTGCAAGTATTTCCGACGCTAGCAACAACTCCTGGTAAGGTAGCTTAACAACCAGCCTACATGATTTTATGCTCTCCCAAGTTAACATACATGTAACTTAAAAGCTATAAAAGACTCCGATGACATCCCATTTAACTATTTAAGGCCGAATCTGAAATCAGCAACAGAAAACATACTTCAGATCATTGAGCAGATTGCTTTAAAATGAGTGACCGAGTTGCACTTATCTTTGGTTATGGACCTAATGTTGGAGTTGATGTTGCCACAGCATTCGCAGCACAGGGCTACAGAATGGCCGTGGTGTCACGCTCAGACAAGTATGCAAGCAGTACAAAGGACTATCTTCAGATCCAGGCGGATCTCTCAGACCCTTCCTCAGTTGAAGACATATTTTCCAGGGTGGTCAAAGAGCTTGGTGATCCAAGCGTCGTGATCTATAATGGTGTGTTTCTTTTTCGTTCTGCTTACACTATTAGGAAGNNAAAAAAAATCTAAGGAACATATTGCTTCAATAGCTTCTGCCCTTAGCATGAACTCTTCAAGTCCTCTCAACCAGCAAATTGCAACTTTTCAATCCGATAACAATATTAATATTGTGTCTGCATACATAGCGGCACACTTGGCCGTAAAATCTTTTGCCTTATTATTTCCAGATTCGTCGAGAACATTCATTTATACTGGCAATAAGCTTCCATTTATGGTCGTACGACCACTATTGTCTCAGGGAGTAGGTAAAGCGGGTGCCGCACATTTAATCCATTACTTGGCAGAAGAATACAAAGACCATGGTTACAAGTGAGTCTTAAGAGTGGAATAACAAATCGACTGTAAATAAATGACGACTGCTTAGATTTTACTTTGCTGATGAGCGAAAACCTGATGGAGACCCAGTCTATAGCGCTATTAACGGCCCAGCTCACGCCGAGTTTTATATTCAATTGACTGAGGCTAAGACCCAGGGGCCATGGAACGCGACTTTTGTCAAGGAACAGGGTTACGTTAGTTTTTCTGAGACGGTGATTCATGATGCTGTTAATATGCAGTTAGACTTACCCAAGGCTGAGTGAGACCTCTTTGATGTATGGTCCTAAATACGTCTATTATAGTGTGCGCGAAAGCGGATTTACCGAACTGTGTCAGATATTAAATAACATCACTAGTCAGTCTAGAGAGTACCTGCATGTGAATAGCTGTGCATTATCAACAGGAAATCAGAAGCCAGACATCCGAGTTCTAGGGCTATCGTGTAGGTTCCACCATGAATTTGTACAGTATATTGCGAAAGTCGAGTATTCGACACTGTTTGTTAAAGTAGCGGTAGAGGATCTCTCAGATCATGGATGCTTACATGATCATGTAGCGCAATTGTGACACAAAGAGTTACCCTACCTCCGTAAGTTAAAGTTCGCGAATAGTTGCTGTCCTAATTAATCTAGTTCCATAAAGTGTCTCACAATTCGGATTACCATAGCAGAAATAAGGTTCGCGAATTGTTGCCAGCCTTCGGTAATCTAGCAATGATTGTAAATCGTCGGCCACCCTGTAGAAAAAAAAGCCGCATATGCGATTGGCCGACGATTAGCTTTACTTGTGAGCTTTAGTTGGGTGCGAGGAGCGCTTAGTTTATTATTGAAACTGAATTAGTAATTGAGAGAAGCTTCGTTGAGAAGCCTCACTTTATCTCTACCCTTTGGTGCATGAACCACATTAGATTTACTTCGTAGGCCATACACAAACGCCGAATAGAGCGGCTGTCATTATGGAACTTGCTGAATATGGCACCATACCAAATGGATTCAAAGCAACAAGAAAATGGCAGACAACAATCTTGCTGGACATGCAAAGGTTCTTAGCAGAAGCTATTGAGCACAAGTCCTGGAAACAAGCAATTTCTAACATCATAACAGATCGCAAAGTCCGATGTGATAAATTTTCCCCAATCTGCCTCAATTGCATGAGGGGGAGAAGGACATGCGTCCGTTCCATGGTGCGATTATCATGGCCTGAAACTAAAAATCGCCGTCGATTTATTACTCCGGATAACAAACTTCTCAACTTTAAACCAGAAACACAAAGAAACGGAATATCCATTTTTCTTAACACGTCCCACTGGGATATAACACTGCAGATGGAACTAGAAAAGGGAGGGAGTTCTCGTATTGTCTCACCCTTTTCTATCATCCACACATTTGCTGATACATTTTAGCTGCACACTTTAACGCCTGGTCATCTGAAGCGCCAAGACAGCTTTTTCAGATTCCAAGAACTGGTCCAGAAAAGCAGACTCTGCTGTCATATTGTAAGTTATAGCGTAATGGACTTTACCATATAACTAGTGGCACAAAAGACTTAGACCCAATAGTTGATAGCAGCATATCAAATCTTCTAGCTCCATTTGGAGATAACAGTAAAATCTCGCACGCACTCTTGAGGATTGCTTTTTCAGATGAATCTCCTGCATCCAGTGCTGTTCTTCATGGAATTCTTGCCCTGTCATCCTTAAAATTGTACGGGAGTGCAGGCGCTTCGTCATTCAAAAACAGAGCAATATCGATGCTTTCTATTTCGTTGGGAGGGGAGATGGATATTGGCAAGGGTTTGCGCGTTCTTACTGCAAGTCTGTTGTTGAGCTCATATGAGGTGAGATCAAAGCTGTTGTGTGAGTTTACTGAAACCTGACTCTTGCAAAGATCTCCAGCACCACGGAGCCCCCTATTGACTGGACATTCTATGTATGCGGAGCAATCAAGGTTGCAAAGGTGATGTCTATTCCACGGATTTTAAATAGCGAAGAAATACTTCTGCTCGACTGGTTATCTTGCCATACTCTCTTAGCTGAATTCAGTCAATTTCACTGGATTCAACATGAATCATGCGTGTACCGTCAGCCGTGCCGAGACGATCCACAGTTAACAATTATCTACTCACGCATCCCTGACAGGTCACGTGTAAGCTGAGCAGCCTAGATCTATATTTAATAATGATCATCACTAACTCAAGTCTAGATTCTGACCTTCCTGGGATGCTCTTTGGAGTTCTTAGACATACTGTCATCTATTTACTCCCTTGTGTTACCTCCAACTCATCCTCATTTCCTATCCGAAGCACACAAGCAACAACTAGCGAATCTAGAGCTGAGTCTTCTATCAATACAGCAGCACAGCGATATTTCTACGCTTACTTTTCCAGAAAAGGGAACAAGAATAAATCGGGTTGCAGAGCTATATCAACTTGCAGGACTAGTGTATCTTCATAGGGCTGCACGAAGAACACGGATAAATTTTCCGCCGACAGAAACATTAATAGAAAAAGCTTATAGTATTGTAGAGTGGCTTGGATACTGTGAAGCTTTATGGCCACTGTTTATTATTGGGTGCGAAGCTAGGTCGGATGAACACAGACTGAAAATCTTAGAGATATTTTCAGCAACATTGGAGCTACAAGACACTGGAAAGATCAGATCGATTAAGAAAATGATCGAGGCAGCTTGGGTGCAGGATGATTTATGCGAAGAAAGAGAAATTGATTACCCATCAAGAATTAACGCTCTAATGAGTGCTCATCATATCCTTCCAGCATTTGTCTAAGAGTATAAATTTTAATGGATGATAATGCCACAGCAAATTTCAATTCTTCGATATTACTTTGTACACTGACTCGGTGAACTTTATTCCTTACAAGGGATTCAATAATCTTTCATACCACATTAAAGGCAATCATCTACCTTTTGCAATATCGATAAAACAGCGTACCGAGTTAACCAGCTATTACGGAAAACTAATAATAATTCCCGAATTTTATTTCTAATATAAAATCTGAATTGTGACATACTTTATGAAATTGGATTAACTAAAGCTAGCAACTATTTGCGAATCTTATTTTCTAATGAAGTATAATAATCTAAATTGTGAGACAATCTATGGAATTGGGTTAAGTAAAGCTAGCAACTATTCGCGAACTTTAACTCTGGTGCGTGATTTAACCTGAAATTGCAAACCATGTGATATATATAGACTAAAGCCTTGGCGTATTGACATATATTATTCAGTAATACTGGAGTTAAATAGCTATAGTATATAAGGACAACGTAGTATACGAGAAAAAAAAGTAGGGCTGTACCTTTTTTCTAGACGAAATACTATTCAATATGACTGGAACCACGTTCAAATCCCTCATCCTAGCCAAGCACCCCAAGACGAACATTGTTCCTGGCGAGACCTTCAAACTGATTACGAACCCAATCTTCACAACAGACGACCTTAAAGATGGCCAAGTCCTTTTGGAGACACTATACATCTCCATCGATCCAGCAATGCGAGGATGGATCGATGAAGGTACGTAGGCATACACGCAGGAATTTAATGCAGTCTTCATTCTTCATCTATAAAGCTAACAGGTATAGGTTCAACCTCTTATCGCCCTTCCGTAGAAATTTCTGTGAAAATTGGGGATATAATGGCTGGGGTTGTAATTGCGAACGTCCTTGCTTCTAAAGCCTCAACCATCTCCGTAGGACAGAAGGTTTTTACGTTCAATGCTGGATGGGCCGAGCTTGCAATTACGGACGCTGCGAACGTAACTGTGATAAACCTTCCCAGTGGCTCCAAACTTACCGACAGCCTAGGTATTCTAGGATTCTCCGGGTTATGCGCCTATTTTGGATTAGTTAACGAGGCAGAAGTCAAGGCTGGTGACTTTGTCGTAGTCTCCGGCGCTGCCGGTGCAATTGGAACTGCTGCTTGCCAAATTGCCTTATTAAAAGGTGCGAAAGTACTAGGTACTGTGGGGACAGATGATAAGATCAACTATTTGAAAGATCTGGGTTGTGACGCATTGAATTACAAAGACAAAGATTTCGCAAAGAAGTTTGAGGAAAAGACGGATGGACTCCTCATTAATATTTTCTTTGACAATGTAGGTGGCAAGATTCTGGATCTTGCATTGAGTAGAGCAAAGCCGCATGCAAGATTTATTCTCTGTGGTGGTGTGTTTAAGCGTTACTCTCGACGACTAAGTAGTTGATTGCTAATGCTTTGTAGCCACCAGCTTGTATAACTCTGGGAACACGGCGATAATTGAGGTAATTCTCCCTACGATGGAGATTTCATCTCAGTATATATCGCTGACAATTACAATTACAATAGAACTATCTGGACATTATTTTTAAGAGTGTCCGGTAAATTGCTACCTCTTAAATCAAAGTACATAATACTAATATCCACCAAGCTTACAAGGCTATTTTATGAACAAATATGCAAATAAATTTGCTGTTACTACCGAGATTCTCGCACAGTGGCTAGCGGAAGGTAAACTGAAGCGCAGCGAGACTATTGTCAAGGGTGGGCTAGCCGTTGCTGAAGAAGCGCTCGCTGGTATATTTACAGGAACCAATACCGGTAAGCCTACGAGTTGGCAATTTGTCTGGAGAGCTCATGATTTGCTGACTATGACCTACCTATAGGCAAGATGCTTGTTCAAGTCAAGGAGGAGAACTGAGGGCACAGCTAAACTTAGACTTCGTCCCTTTAATGGTAATTTAAATTAGGAGTTTAATCCAGTTCTATTCAGACCAGTGACTATTTTGCCTACCAATAATTCCTATTATAGCGGCTTGTTCTCAGAGACGGCGTCCAATTAGCCATAATACTATCCAACACCACTCCATCTAATGCTAGCCACCTTTACCATTAGTTAACAAGAGTATAAAATCCCTTCATCGCCGGCGATTCAGCTATCTTAATAATTTCCCCCTCACTGGACTCAAACTACTTTGCCTGCTCCTGGTGAACTAGCCTAAACAATTTAACAGCATCTCCAACTCCCTCCTGCTTTTCTAGCTGTTCTCTCTCCCAACAAACATCAAATCATCGATTGAGTGTGCTTGACTACGAAAATCATTACAACAGATTCCGGTTACACATAGCACTTCTCCACAATCATATCCTTATATATTGAGGTGTAGGGAGATTTACTGGCCTTGTATTGTTTCACTATCAACGATTTCTTGTAAACCAAGTTTAAATATAGTTTTATTATTATTATCCTTTATAGTCTCAAACCACTCCTACCAGGGATATTGAAGCTTGTTACTAAGGGTCTTTCTATTTGTCTAATACTTGAAATGTATTCTTGAACTACTTAATCATCGAAAGCAAATGATGTCGTATCGAGATGAACACTGCCAGTAGCATTGCTTGTAATTACAATCGAGCGACCAAGACGTGAATGTCGAGCCTGAACCTTGCGTTAAGCCTTTAATATCTTCCTCAACTATCCAGGGGAGGATCTGAAACCTTTTACTCCGTATTAACGATTATAGCTAAAAAGTCTGGTTCTATATCTGATTGCCGTTTAGCAGAGGAATGAACTGGAGCAAAGTTTGAGTGGACCACGCAATCAACGTGCAATGATAGCGACTGTGTCACTATCACCACACCCAAAGGCTTAGACAATCTCTAGGGCTAGTGATGTTTGGATTGAGGTATCCTGGATAATAGTAAATTGGTGTATGAACGGTCTCAAAAGTGCGGCCTCCTACCAACTAAAACTTGCAAAGAGTGACACAATCAGGATGAAGACTTGAGGATTCACTGGACAAATATATACTTAGTGTCTGTTTGTGTTTATCTTACATTATGGGCTTAGATAAATTGGTAACTTATGTTATCGCAGGTTTTCCTCAGAATATAGCTTTAAGTTAAACCAACGATAGACTTCACCAGTCGCTATTCTGTCAATTGCAAAACCAGAGTCTCTAACTCTTCAACCCTTTTGCTGAGTCTTGAGATCACGTCCTTATGTCTCTGTTCTTTGGCCATATCTAGATCCAAATGTAGCTCGATCTCATGACGCAGCTGGATTTCAGTAGATATTTTGAGCTCAGTTGTGTCAGAGCGTATTAATTTCAGGATAATCGTAGTAAGATCTGACTCCGTGTTGAAGCAAAGATGTGCAGGGTCTTTAAAGCGAGCAGGTGTAGGAGTTGCATCAAGCTGCAATGGTTGATGTTGAGGATTTGTACTCCGATTGGAAGTTGTATGAAGACGTGAAGTAGGAGTCGGCAATGATTCTGCGAAGCTCTTCAGTCTCTCGGCGGAGACCTGTCCTGAAGAGGAAATTGGAGATACTTTTGCCACCTTTGGAGGCGGAGTCTCCCATTTAACCACAGGATTCGAGGAGCCACCAAGGTCCCAGCTATATAGACCTTCAAGGGGCTCTGGGACATCGATAATTACCCGTTTCCTCTTTGCCTTGGTGAATGGTGTCTCCAGTGATGATCTGTCAGTGTCTTGCTTGTCTATAGCTGTGCCTATAGACTGGGGTAGATCATTGTTGAGAATGTTACTCTTAGTTGGGGTTTGAGGAACCGGCTGAGGTCGTGATTTCTCTATCCATTCTCTTACCGCAGGCTCATCGTCCACCCAGATGAACGAACACTGCTCTTTATTGTTAGGACATCGCCAGACTGTATTTACTCTGGTTAGTTATGTATTCCCGAAAAGATAAGTGAGAAGACTTGCACTTCCTGCTATTGTTAACCCCGGTCNTTTTTTGTCGTGCGGCAGATTGCCGCCTCATCGCATTCGCATCGCCATTTACCTTTTTTCAAGTACCCTTGTCCAATAGTTGAGTTTCCCACAAATTCGCTACTGCACTTATTATCTTGCTTCAGTTCAGCCGACATGGTGTCATACTCTTGTTATTCGACTTGATAAGAAAAATCTCTTTCAAGTAGGCAGGTCATTCATTACTTGAGAGTGGCTGCGTACGAACTGGCCGCATATCAACAGACCATAGGTGCAAGGCGCAGAATGGGGCGCTGACGAGTCAACTACTGTCAATAATGTTATTTTGAGTCGGAAGGATATCGATAATGACAGCAATCCTAACAGGTGCCAACAGAGCGAGGTCATTTAGGTAAGCAGTCGATATTGACCACTAAGAACAGCTTAATGTGAGGTGTCCCAACCCCCCTCTTCAACAATTCATGCATGACAAGGCTGGATTTATGCATTGAGCGTTGGTGTTGGTTACACTACTGCTATGAAAAAGTAATGGATAGGCTGACTGAGCATGATTGGCATTTCAGAGGAAATACCCAGAGCAAAAAAGCAAAACAAACAGGAAGTTCGCCTGCCAGAGACCACCAGTTTCCGTTTAACCCCCCTCAATCATCACGGCCTCCAACAAAATAACCATCAACTGATAGGAATATGTTGGTTATGTTGGTTAGTGCCGTATCGGAGCTCCAAGGCATACCCGAACCATGGTATAAGTTGCCAATGCTACCAACCAGAAGCAGATCATCTTCTAAGACAGCTGCAAAGGTTGTACGGAACCAACAACGACATTGATGTTGCTTCACAGAGCACTTCGAGAATGGGTGATATCATATTCAAGTCGCACAACATATTGGAGCCTAAAACGAGGCTCTTGAAATCTACCAGTAAATATTTAAATAGCTTTCATCTTCTCATTGTCCTAATCGTAGATATCTTGTCTCTATACTATATTCAACCCCGTCAACTAAATTTCACATCCTCCTTTCTTTTATCTGCAGCATTAATCAAGCACAACTGCACCATCAACTTCCAAAATGGTGTTAAAACCATTCCAGAGAGACGCCTTAGATGGACTGCGTTCTAAGGAGCAGCTTGAGCTACTGAATGCCATAGACAGTCTCCGTTCACAAGGCATCAGCCATTACGTCTCATTGCCACAAATTATCGTTTGTGGGGATCAATCATCCGGGAAGAGCTCTGTGCTTGAGGCAATCTCAGGAGTATCATTTCCCATCAAGAGCAACCTATGCACTCGCTTTCCAATCGAACTAGTCCTCCGCAAAGCGCCACACTCAAGTGTCAATGTGTCAATTGTCCCACACGAGTCTCGCAGCGAAACCGAGAAAATTACTCTCGGGAGTTTTGCGGAGCAGCTGGATGGCTTTGATGGGCTCCCAACTCTGATCGAGAATGCTAAAGCGGTTATGTCGGTTTCTACACATGGCAAAGCGTTCTCGAAGGATCTCCTTCGAGTTGAAGTCTCTGGTCCCGATCGGCCACATTTAACTATAGTGGATCTGCCAGGACTGATCCACTCGGAAACAAAGAATCAATCTGAGGCCGATATAAAACTGGTTCAAGATGTTGTGAAGTCTTATATGCAAGAACCAAGAAGTATCATCCTAGCAGTGGTCTCGGCGAAGAATGATTATGCAAACCAGGTCGTTTTGGGGCTTGCCCGCGCTGCCGATAGAAGTGGAACCAGGACGCTAGGCGTTATCACCAAGCCTGACACTTTGGTATCTGGGTCGGAGAGCGAGGGCCAGTATGTATCTCTTGCAGAAAACCAGGATGTAGAATTCCGTCTTGGCTGGCATGTATTAAAAAACATGGACTCGGAATTGGGGAAGTGGACATTGACTGAGCGTGACGCCAGCGAAAGGGAATTCTTCTCCAAGGGGGCATGGATAAACCTGCCTCAGTCAATTTTGGGCATCGAGAACCTACGAACCAGGCTCAGCAAGCTTCTACTGAGACAAATTGCCACTGAACTTCCCGGATTAATTAAAGATATCAAAGTCGAGATTAGTGGCTGCCGTAGCCGGCTGAATAAACTTGGGAAGCCTCGAGTAACGGTGGAAGAACAACGCCTTTATCTTCTCTCGATCAGTCAGTTATTCCAATCTCTAGTTAAGGCATCCGTGGATGGCACTTATAATGATCTATTCTTTGAAAATGCCGAGACTGAAGCTGGTTATCAAAAGCGTATACGAGCGGTTGTTCAGAATCTCGGCCAAGAATTTGCTGAGCAAATCACCGAACGCGGCCACCGTCACCAAATAACCGACTCGGGGATAGAGATTAATGTTCCAAAGGGTGTAATTCAAATTACTAGAGAAGCATCCATGGATCGCGTACAACATCTGATGCGAAGGACACGTGGTCGAGAGTTGCCGGGATCTTTCAACCCTATGATCGTGACTGATTTATTCCTGGAGCAGTCGACCCCCTGGAAGAGATCACTCAGAATCACGTCAAAAGGGTTTGGAACGCTGTAAAAGGATTCTTCACACTTATGAGCAAGCATATTGCCGATTCAGCAACTTCTAATGCCCTCTTTCAAAAGATCTTCGAGCCAGCTTTAAATCGATCCTTGGAAGACCTAAAGAAAAGGGCGGCTGAAATGTTGAAACCACATCAAACAGGCCATCCGATAACATATAACCACTATTTCCTTGAAGCTCTCCAAAAGGTCCGGAAAGAAAGAAATGAGAAAGAATTCTCGGTGGTGCTGAAAAAGTTCTTCGCAGTTAACTCCTTGGAAATTCAACAAGTACATCGTCAAGTAGACTTCCCACACCTTCTGGAGAACCTTGTTCAACGAGCACAGCCAGACATAAACCGTATCGCATGCTCGGAAGCTTTAGATAGTATGGAGGCTTATTACAATGTTAGTTGCGATTTGTTTTATCATATTTGGTCCTTTACATCACAAGTCTTGCTTGTTAACTAAAGTAAATAGGTCGCATTGGAGCGCTTCATCGACGATATTGCAGTCGAAGTTATTGAAGCTGAGCTATCCCGGCTTCATCAGATCTTCACTCCTTTGTCGGTCATCACCATGTCCGCTGACTTTGTGACTGCTGTTGCGGGCGAATCCGAAGAGAATCGTGCCCGGCGCAAAGAATTAACAAAACAACTAGATATCCTCACGAAAGGCTATGTAACCTGCGAGCGTTTCGCTGGTATGAAATTCTTTGGTAAGAAATGTACTTAGCCTATCTCCTCCCCAGCTTTGGTTGATAATTTAGATAGAGATGGACAACACGATGATTCGACTTCCTCACCGGCAGCCTCCTCCCGCGCCTGAAGTAAATGGAGTGGTCGATTTAATAATAGAGGAACCCCAGCCCGAATCTATACCCGTAGAACCCAGTATTGGGTTTCTGAATTGGGAACATCCAACTAATAAAAAGGGTAAAAAAAATAAACGTGCGGTAATATCGGAATCAGAAATGTTCTAGTTTCTCTGCATAAATACCACTATAAGCTCTGCCAAGGGAAGAAACACAAATATGGGTTTATATCACGTTAGAAGAGTGTCTCATTTGTTTTGAATGTTACAAGAATTAAGCTCTACAGAAGTTTAACAAGAAATGAGAGCAATAACGTTTTTTATCTTTCTGTTTTTAACATTTAACCTCGCAACTTGCAGATTCTTTTGCTCCCCAAGTTCTTAGAAGTGAGGGTACCATTAATGATATTGAAATAATCATGTTTATGATCAAAGACAAGCTTCTTAGAGATTCAGATGTCGATCATAGCTTCGATCTGCAAATTAACCTTAATTTAAGATAGTGAGCGATTCTGCAAGGTGGGGAAAATAGAATTAATCAACCCTGTATGTCCCGCGATTCTAAGCCGAGGATGCATCATCGCAAAATAGTATTGTAATGACTTATTTTGCAATTATTTATATAAATTTATCGACACCGAAGCCAACTGAAGGAATAATGGGTCTGCACTAAATTAACCTAGTCAATAGTAAGTATGTCGAGAGGTGTCCAACACACCCATCCAATCCACAACGATAACCATATCAGTGCATTATACAACTAATAAATAAAGCCTTGGGGGATATAGAAATATCGATATAGCAATTACTAGCAGTAGCGAAATTACCATAGGGAAGTGTTAGATATTTCAACCATTAAAAATACAAACAACGATAAGCCCAACAATATATTTCCCCTTCTTTTTTCATGCGAATATATCACCAGAATTTTTTTTTTGCCCTATGCGAACACCCAACACCAACACCCAACACCTTAATCACGATTCTATTACAACATAGCCAATACCGCAGCCGCACCTCCCAGCGCCAACTTGATATTCGCCCCAGACAAGGACGCACCCCCAGTTGTAGGTTGAGCCGCCGCGCTTCCACTTGAACTGGCCGCTGATCCTGAGCTGCTTGCTCCAGATGTATTTGCAGGAGTCGCCAAGCTGACGGTATCGGTAGTCGACGGGACAGCTGAGCTTGGGGAAGCACCAGTCGTAGCTTTCGCAGCAGCGCCGGCGGTGATGGTGACTGGCATGTATTCTAGATCAGTTCCGGTGTACGTCATGGTGCTACGGCCTGGGGAGTTGGCTTCGTTGCCACCGTAGGATTCGATGCAGACGGCGGAAGTTGTTCCAGCGAGGGAGCAGTCAACATAGCCCGTGCTAGAAGTTTATTGTCAGCTTCGTTGAGTGAATTTGAACCACGCAAAGGCGGGTGCCAAATTGGGCAAAAAGCGAAAGGGGCAGTCTGGCACGTACAATGCGACAGCGCCGCTAGCATCCATCTCTGCAGACATTGTGTATTTGGCCGTCTTCGGGCCTTCGACGAGGGTAATTACACCTGGCAATCCACAATCGTTGGAGTCGGTGCCAGGTGCGCATTGTATCGCGTAGGTTGTGGCGGTAGCATCCTGCCAGTTACTGTTAGTATCTTTGCCATCGGGTATCTGGTGATGAAAAGCAACATACTGAGCCAACGATAGACGCGTCGAGCGGCTGCACATCAGCGCCTGGAACGTAGAGAGTGACAACGCTGGTCTGCGCAAGGGCGAGACTGGCGATGGCGAGGCCGAGGACGCTGATCGTTGTGGGGTACATTATGTTGCTGTTTTTCGAACGAATGTGTTTATGTTCTTGTAACGAGTGACAGGATAAGTATGTGTGAATGAGCGTAGGGGGAAATTAAAAGTGAGTAAGTGTTTGAGAATCAAATGAATGTGCTGTTACAAGAAAAGGAAGAAGGATTTAAGGTTTAAAGACCATATTTGTGGAAGGGGCGAAGATGGAGGCCGAGACCATGCCAAGACATTGAAGTTTTTATGCCTAATCTGGTAAATTTGATTGTCCGGAAGCGGTAAAGTACGGCCCAAATTACTCAACTATTGTAAAATATTCCGACCCCTGAGGAATATTATTCGCTCACACGCCTTCTTTACTAAAACATCTATAATTGTAAATCAACAACGCTAAAAGTAGCCCCGAGGGGGGACGGATTTGGATTAGAGTATGCTATCCATAGATTTACCGTATAATAAGCAATTGTAAAACGCCCCGTAACTTAATTATAGCATACTGTTACTAAATCTCATTTTCTGTAACTTAAGTCAAAGTATAAAATATTCATTAGATAGGTGCGAGATTACAGACAAGCTCGTGGACAGAAGACGTGTTGAAATTTTCATCGGATACAGTGGAATGACAGACAAACAATAGAGTATATGCAGTGGACTTGAGCCATACTTTACTCCTATTTGTTGCTAAATTCGAAGAAGAGACTAGAGGAGGGGAAGTGGATCAGAATGGCGAATGTTGACCCGCAAGAAAAAGATTAAAAGAAAATCTAAAGCTACCCCAGATACACACATAGCATACATATATCTATTTAAGTTATTTCAAACTGTGATCGTTCATTCCATTCCATAATATCTCCACGTCACAGCGTTGCCATTCAAGCCCCGTGCTGTCACTACTTGCTCATCTCCCGGCACTAAATCGAGCAGGTTATCCTCAAAACTCACCGCATCGATGTCCTTCGCATAGAATGCTAATCCCTTCACGGGCACGTTGGCTTTCGCCGAGATCCTGTCTCCATCAATACTAATATCCAGTTTCGGTTTTGGCATTGTGAGGTAGCGATAGGGTTGGGGCCAGTTTGTGCAACGAGCGACGACTGTGCCTTTAGAATTATCACTAGGTAAGGTTTTGAGGCATGTTGAGAGGATGACCGGTTCATCTGTTGTGGTAATTGGGTTCGGCAGCTCGATATCGAATAGTTCTGTAGTGATATTGGCGCCTAGTTCTCGGGTCTCCGTGCGGGAGAATAATTCGTTGCCTGTTGACAATTCAAATGCCTTTATAACCAATGAGTAAGTAACAGGTTTAAGAGTAACATTAGTTACCCATCCTGTAATACGGGTTTCGGTATCGATGAAGGCTCTTGTGAACTCCGAACGAGGAGATTTAGTCTCCTTCCTCTCCATTCCTAAAGATATTGGCGCCATGTCCCTCTTTACACTGAAGTATGCCATCTTCGGGCGGTTGAAATAATCAACTAGAGCTTTTGAGGTGACCTGCCATGTTGGATTAAACTTCCCGGAGTAAGTTAGCTGAGTAGGTTTTCAGTGTACGGGATTGAAGCTGTACGAACCTGCCATATTAGATTTCCACCACAATACTCCTTTCCTTTCCCCTTCCATTCTCGCCTCCACGCTCGCAACGCACAGGTCATGGCTTCAGCTTGGCTCAACTGCGAGATATAGATATATTCCTCCAGACCAAATCCATACTTGAAGTTTTCTACGAGGTATGTAGCCATTTTCCGTTCATGCTGTATCTCCTTGTTGTGATGATCGATCGTGCAGGAATTTGGGTGTCTTTCAGAGGGAGGTGAATCGACTAGGTACGATTCTATCGTTTCCAGGGGAGGAAGCGATGACACTCCAAATTCAGACACGAATCTACTACCCAGTTTTGGATACTCCTGCCAGGGCCGTGATATATGATGCCAGACTGTTTATTAGCAAAGACAATATTCCTCAGGTCTGCATGTTCTCACCTTCCCACATGTGTGTATCTCCAACAGTTGGATCGTTAAAAGACTTGCCTCCCCAGGGCGATCCTGCATGGTAAGGAGTATCGGGAACGAGCTTCTCACATATTTCCGGCAGCATCTTTTCGTACATATATCGTCCTGGGAACGTTGTCTTGAGCCAGTTTTCCGGATTGGAGTCTTTGATATCGTAGGTTGTGTGGAAGAGCTCAGCGAACAAATAATCTTCATTGTTTCCACACCATGCAACAATGGAAGGATGATGACGCAGGCGTTTGAGATTATCTTCAGCCTCTTCTGTAATGCGTTTCCGGAAACCCTCATCTGCTGGATATGTCCCGCACGCAAACATAAAGTCATTCCACACCATAATTCCAAGCTCGTCACAGATGTCGTAAAATACATCTTCTTCATAGATTGCGCCTCCCCAAGCCCTGTATACCAATTAACCTCTGTATTTTTATAGCCTTGATTAGTTAAGCTCACCGTAGCATATTATGATTTCCATCAACTGCCATCTTCACCAACTTGCGATACTTTTCTTCTGTAACTCGAGGCACGAAGTGATCCGCTGGACACCAATTCGACCCACTGCTAAATATTGGTACGCCGTTGACTTGAAAGAAAAAGCTTGTCCCAGGTTGATCAGCTAACGGTCGCTGGATAAGAGATACTGTTCTTAACCCGAGCTTCTGTTTCAGTTGGTGCAGTGTTGTTCCCTGAAGGCTGGTTAGAACAATTATAATGATAGATTCGTAGCACTCGCCTCTCGAATCAGCTGAGCATGAATGGTATATAATGGTTGCGCGCCGAAACCAACAGGCCACCAGAATTTCGCATCCTGCACCTCAATACAATCGGTTGCCTTATTCTGGATAACTGCTGCGGTACTCGTCGAAACAATCGTCTTATCGGGGCCAGTTAGAGTGTACTCGACGATGTCACCTTCTCTTCCATCTTCGATTTCTGCAAAGACAGATATAGAAGATGTCTGGTTTGCTACAGACATTTTGACTTGAGTCGATAGGTCCGATATCCGAGTGGAATACTGTTCGAGATATATCGGGCGCCATGGCCCACAGGTCGTAAGCTCAGGACCTTCAGCTCGTCAGTGGTAATTCAAACAGGGAAAGCAGAAATGTCGCACCCCAGTTCCAGCCATAGTGGTACTGAGCTTTCCTCACCAGCAGACGACTTTTGTCAGTAGATGTCGTAAAGCCGGCGGGCTTGAACCCGGTTTCTTTCATCACTTCCTTGCCCTTAAGTATAGCGCTATCAAATAGAATCTCGAGCACGTTTGTTCCAACTTTCACGGTCTCTGCCACATCAACCCGGAACCGAAGATGCATATTATCGGCTTGCAAGATTTTTATCCCATTCAAGAATACGACCGCAAAAGTATCAAGACCGTCAAACTGTAGAACGGACTTCTGGTCTGCCACAGGGCGGAATTCGAATTCGGTTCTGTATAACCACTGCTGCTCTCCCACCCATTGAACTTTGTACTCATTAAGGCCGGTAAAAGGATCTGGAATTTTATCGTGGGCCATCAGATCGAGGTGAATGTTGGTGGGAAACTGTGCGACTGGTAGGAAACCATCGGTCCATTCTGGCACATTAAATGCACCAACCTGTTTAAACTCCCAGCCGGTGCTAAGAGGCTGTCTCGTGTACCCAGCCATTGTATGCAATTTTCTCGATATACTCAAATTTAACACTAGGAAGGAAGGCTTGGAATCAAATGATTGTGAATTTTAAAGAGAAATCGAGACTTTGATATAGTTTCAATTCAATTTCCCGCCCCACCCAAAGAGATTTGAGGCCATTCCCGATTCAAATCATGACTTCGCACCTCGTCATGGACCATTCCACAGTATACGAGGGAACTACGTAGGCATGCCTACCGGCAGCATAAAGATCCTCAACTCGCATTCTCATTGGATCTGTGCGCCGAGGTCTCCTGGAATCGAGGCGCAGTAGAAACCTGAGCTCCACCAGAGCGCCAAAAATGAGGAGTAAAAGCACTGATGAGGTATCATTTGAATCTATGACCAGGAAATCCCGTTTATACGTGAGAAACTTTGGCCTTGGTGGTGAACAATGGACTGGGTCGCCAAGAAATTAAACTGTAAAGGGGGGCGAAGAGGGGCTGAAATGGGATGAAATTATTAAGCGAGCGGGATGAGCTTGAGAACGGCTCCTCAGAACGGGATGAACTCCTCACGGCTGCGAAACACCAAAGCAAATATCTCATAATGAATAATGCCGGAGGAGAAGATTTGTGAATCAATAGCAGCTTCTGGTGGATATGTGGAGAATTGCGGGGAACATAGCCTGCAAGTCTTTCCCCGTCTTTGGGGCTACTGTAATGAGTATTTAGTCGCAGGACTTGAAGAAGAGGCGTTACCCACTTGACGTTTCAGTAATTATATCGTTTTTCAGTTGCACTTCTGAAGTTCGAAGACAGAAACTGATCTCATAATCAAGATGACACCAAGTAAAACCCCATTCATCATTGCGCGGGCGAGTTTTCTCTGTGCTATCTTCTCCTCTATCGGTGCTTTCCTCCTTGGATTCGATACCGGTAATTAGATGTTTGTTCGAAATTTGTGCAAAGAGCTGAAACTCTTTTAGGCATCTTCACAACAACAATCGCTCATCTTAGTTTCAACATTTACATGTTTCACAACGAGATGGGAAATTCAGTGCTAACAGGTAGGCTCTGACCTTCGACTTGAAAGAGATGACTCCTAATCGAATCAGGTGCCATTGCGTCGACATACACTGCTGGTACGGCAATTGGAGGTCTTTTCTCTGGTTGGATGGCAGATAAATTTGGAAGAAAGCGGTGCATTATTGTGTCTAGTGCTGTTGGTATGCAAGGCTTCACCGTCTCATCATTCAGCTACCTAATCTCGTTGTAGTGACTGTCGGAACCATTATTCAAACAGCTGCAGTTAATATTGGAATGCTAATTGCCGGTCGAATTATCGCCGGTTTAGCAATTGGAATCCTCTTGGCAATAGTCCCGGTGTATAATGCAGAACTTGCTCTGCCGAAGCATAGAGGGATGATTGTCGGTCTCTTCGCTGCGATGGCTTCTTTCGGTGTTCTCTGCTCAAATTGGGTTGGTTATGCTTGTTTCTTTGCCGTGGGCAACGCCCAATGGAGGATCCCGTTTGGCTGTCAAGCTCCATTCGCTATTATCCTTTGTGCTGGAGCCTTTTTCCTTCCAGAATCGCCTCGGTGGTGTATGACATAGCAGCCTACCACTTGCAAGTTAAGCTAACCGGTACTAGTACTCTCAAAGGATCGTGGCCAAGAGGCATATGAAAGTAGGATCGTCCTTCGTGTTGAAAATTAACCTGCTGACAAAATTCAGTTCTTTTGATGGCACATGGTGCTCTTGGAGAGGATTTCGTTAGTAGAGAATTCAACCAGATACACCAACAAATTGTAGTCGATGGCCAAGGTGGATTCAGAGAATGCTTTACATCCCCCTCGGCACGTAAACGTCTAGCAATCGGAATTTTTATCAATGTGTTTAACAACCTAGGGGGAACTCCTGTTATCACTGCCTATCAATCACAACTCTTCACACAGATTGGATTTCCGGGACTTCGCACACTCTTCCTCTCGGGGTTTTACGGTCTCGCTGGCTTTGTTGGAGTCCTAATAAACATTAGCCTGGTTGCTGACAGACTGGGTCGAAAATCTTCCATGTGTAAGTCCAAGAATTCGCACTATCTTTCCATCTCACGCTCACATTATCCCAGGGATTGGGGCATTTGCGCTGCTTGCTGATTTGGTCATCTTGATGCCTCTGTCAAAACTTTACACCGGATCCACGAATGAATCTGGTAAAATAGCTGCCGTATCTTTTATATTTGTTCACTCGTTTGTATATTCGGTCTTCATGTTTGGAACCGTGTGGGTTTACCTCGCTGAAATATTTCCGACAAAGCTTCGGGCTCAAGGTTTGGCGATTTGCACATTTTGGGGCCAGGTAATGGGTGTTATTCTTCAGCAGGTCGGCCTACAAATCTATGATGATATCGGATACCTATTTTATGTAGTTTTCATTGTATGTACGGCAGTGGCGGGAATTGTATATTATTATTTCTTGCCAGAGACAAAGGGCGCCACATTGGAAGATATTTCGGCGTTCTTTGGCGATGAAGTGGTGGTATCACTCGACGAACCGAAGACGGCTCTTGGCGGCGAGGCTATATCCTACAATCGCCCAAACGCTAGACAGAAAAATAGCACTCCAGGTGATTTAAAAGGACAGGCAGAGGAGCTTGAGGATGTCTCCCGTGTTTAAAGGTTTGCAAGTGGTGTAATTCTTATAGGATTCACTTTTCCAATATAGAATCAAGAATTCGACTAGCTTGTTCACCTATAAAGCATTAGTACTATCTTTGCATTATGGATTTTAAAGCATACTCAGTTCCCAAGAACTACGCAAGAGTCGGTCTCGAACAATCCGAATGATTTTGTTCAGATCCATCTTCATTCCAACAACATTCTGGGGCTTGGTCATAGAACGGGCAGCATCCCTCGCAATCATTTCGTCGATGAGTCCCATGCTGGTTCTAGTCTTAGTATTGCAACCAGTGTCCCAGTCCTCGACTTGCCCTTGAGGCCGCTGCTGTTCAAGACTTGCAACATACGCACGATAAATGAGCACTGTTAGAAATTCCGTGTATATTATGTGCAACGGCCTTCGTGAATGATGATTTTGTTCATCAAAACACAATCGGAAAATCTCCATCAAATGCGAATAAAGTTGTTGATCACTTGGATTCAACTGGGAATCCTCACCGAACTCTAATGCAACTAAGACACCAGCAACAGTCTCAATTCTGCTGAAATTTGCATTCATAAGGATATAACTCAAATGATAACAAACGAGAGCTGATATAGACATCTCCTCCTCTCGTTCATTACAGTCCATTTTGTTGAAATATTGCCGCCATCGGGTTAACGCAGTCTTAAAGTCCGCAGCTTTTAGAAGCCGAACTGCATTTGAGGAAGAGGATTGTATGCTGTTGTTGAGTTCGACGACCGCAGATGCAATGATGTGAATCAGAACCTGCATGCTGAAAGGATTACGTCCAAAATCTAGCCCCATTATTAGGTCCGTAGAACTGTTATTTCCTCCTAAAAGTAACTGCATAACAGATTGCAAGTCTCCAATATGCCAAGTTTCATAGCTGGTTCTTCCAGCATTCCACTCTATTGAAGATTTTGCTCTCCACAGTCTTGATGAGCATGGAAGTGGAAGCTTAAAGTTGTCTATCGAAGACGGTTTTGTGTTCATAAAATGGGTACAACGTATAACGCCATTAACAAAGATACAGTGCACCATTCTATAAAAGTCAGTTGCATAAGTCTTATATGCGAAACCTTCCTCACCTTATTAGTCCTTCTCGATTCGCCCAGATTTTCCATTGGGTCTCTAAAGTCTCTCCATTTGCTTCGTAAACGTCTAATAATTGAGAGACGGCGTTCTTGCTTCTCATATACTATTGGTTAGATAAGTAAGCTAGAATAAAGAGCAGAGCCTTAAGATCAGCTCACGTGTATAATCATTTCATGTATTAGATCTGCTTTCTCATAATCGTGTTGGGTTAATAAATAACGCCCGACGTGTTCGATTATAACCCTGCATTTCATTAGCTCATAATATGAAAATGGTTGGCTGTGTGAATTCCTTACGCTGCTTGCAGATTATGAGTAGGTATAACTTGCCCGTCCAATATGGCCCGGTAATAAATTAGACTTAATTCCTATAGACATGTCACCAGTTCCAGACTTACAGATTGGATACGGCGTGAAATAAGTTTATAAAATATCTGAGTCATTTCCTTTCGTCCCAATATAGGATTCAGTAGTCCGCCTAGGCAGCAGATTGCAAGTAAAATAATGGGAGAGAGTGGTGATATATGCAATGTGGGCAAATGTATGAATGGCATATTCGTATCCAGATAGCCAATGCCTATTTCAAGGCATGTCTGAAGGATAGCTTTGTCACTGATGTCATGGATGATTTCCTAATACTGGTTAACGGTTTACAACCAGGTATATTCTATACAAAGAACTATCACTCACGGGAAATTCAATAATAAGAGAATTATAATCTTCATTCGAGATTTGTGGTAAATGAAGCGCTTCTGTGTAGGCACCGCCATGAATCGCAGTAGTGCTCTGGGGTGCAAATTGAGTTTCAGTGTCGAGTAATGTATTTTGATTGATAGGAGCATGATGCGTGAGTTCTTCACTACTAGACGATGCCAACATCATTGGCCTCTGAGAACAGGCTGGAGATGATATATTCTCATTCCAATTCGGGTTGGTTTTTCTAAGTAAGGCCATTCGATAACCTTCATGAGGAGGCGTGGAATCTCGCCGCACTTCAATTTTTTCGATGCTCTTACTCTCGTGTCTTCGGAGATGAGCTTGAAGTAGGTCGCTATAGATTTGTCAGTAATAAATCTATATGATAGTCAAAAGAAAGTGCCAAGGTCCTAGGGTGCTCACTTCCGTGTAAATTTCCGGTTACAGAAATAGCATGCAAATGCCTGCTGTTTATCTGAGAGGGAAATTAACTTTGATATGTGACGTTGGTTCTGGAAATCTTACGAGTAAGTCGGTGCCGATTAAGATGTTCTACGCGCAGGTAGGACCTCGTACAGTCAGGATGGTCGCATTGGAATCTACGACGACTACGCGGGTTATCTGAAGCCATGGTATTCTGATCTGATGTAAAAACAACCAAGCAGTTGAAAGTATGTTGCAAGATGACTGTTGTAAAGAGTATATTATATATGTGAGGTTTACTTTAAATGCTTCAGGGAAAATAAAGATATGAACTAGAACATTTAAATTTGTTTGGATTCGGCTTATTTGGCTTAGAATATGAAGCTTTTTTACTCCTGTCGACGTCGAATGCCTCGGCTATTTGTCGAACTTGGTTGAAGCGGCATTGATTAGTCAGCCGCGAATCAACTGCGCTGGGTTTTGATATATGTGTGTGTTTTGAATGATTAAATNAAAAAAACAAGCTTGGCTCAAAAAATGGAGAAAGATATCTGAAACGATTGAAGATCGACGAGAAATGGTAGAAATCATTGATAAAATGGATGAGGCCCTTGTCAAGTTCCTGGCTTCAAAGGCAAGGAAGGGTTATTTGGCACAAATGCAAGCGGGGACATGGGAGTTCTACGTTGCAGTTATCATTCTAGATAACGGGACTTGCGTTTAAAAGTTACATTAGCTCGTCAAATGATGTATCTAGAACTCCATAAATACGCCCCACGAAACAGGTGAATATCTAAAGCAAAAAATCTCATATCTAACAGCTTCAAGAATAGAGCTAGTAACTATCGTATTTCCTACTTCTAAATTATAAGTTTTACACAGAAAATCCTTCTTACCGAATTCTTTATTTAGGTATTAAACCGAGTCCATATAGCTCCTTCATAATCATTGGCATTAAACTGCGTTGCATTTTTTAACAAAAGCCCGTTGTAGACATTAGATGGCTCACGGATATATATTATCGCGGGTATTAAGGTACTCTACTATTCGCTATCAGGAGAAGGTATTATAGTACTTTACGTTCCAGCTAACCGTAAACAAGAATTTATTATACAAAATCCCTAGAATAGCTATGACAAAAGTCATTGAATTTGTATAACAAATAATAAATGTTTTATTTGCACTAGCCCCCCAAAAATTAAAATACTGGGCCAGCGAAATCTTTTCTTCTTCTTCTTCTCCGTCTTTGTATCAGAATCAAACCGTCTAGTCATCATCCAACCCCAATGCCTGCCTCCTCGTCGGCGCATTAGAATCAAAATAAGGCTTCTCAGCCAGCGACGTAACTCGTGTTCCGTGTCTTGGCTCCGATCCTTCATAATCCCAACTAGCATTATGAATCGTGATCCTATTATCCCACAACGCGCTCGTCTTTGGGGTCCATTTGAACCGGACCTGGATATCAACATTTCTCTCGTACACGTCATACAGGTAGTTGAGGATAAGGTCGCTCTCGGCCTTGTCGAGCCCGATAATAGACTTGGTCATGGCGCGGTTCACGAAAAGGGACTTCCAGCCCGTGGCTGGGTGTACACGGACAATGGGGTGGATGCGCTCGATGTGCTTGGGCCCCGCAGAAGGGTCGTTGCGGTCAAGGTAGGTGTGGGCGGATGTGTAGATAGCCTCGCGGCCATCAATAATCTTGCGGAATTCAGGAGAGAGCTTGGAGTAGGCGGCATAGCCGCTAGCCCAGAGTGTGTCGCCACCCAGGGAGGGAACGGTGTCGTTATGCAAGTGGGTGATGCCCGCGGGCTGCTTCTCGTGGACGAGATCACTGAGTAGTAGTGTTAGTTGTGGGTTTTTACGGATTTTTCAAAACATGATTGGTATCGTACGTGTGCCATCTTGAAGCGCCGCCTGGCTGTCTGAAAGATGCTTTTCGCTCTGTTGCTTGGAGAGCGGGCCAAATGATGGTTACTCCTTCTACGCCTGGGACGTGTGGAACTTGTGGCTAGGAAAAGGAATTAGTATCCTTGTATTACGATTCCATATTTTGTTCTCAAAAAATGAGGTTTGATACTCACATGAACCTCAACCTCGCCATAGTGCTCTCCTAGTTTCTTCTGATCTTGTGGAGTGAGATCTTGATCTCTAAAGAAGACGACTGAGCGCTCTGCAATAAGAAGGGCTAGCTCGTCTTTCTGCTGGTCGGTCAGATCCTTCAATTGCAAACCCACAATCTCGGTGCCGATGTGCGAGGTCAAGTGGATGACCTCCTTAGCAGCACTTAGCAAAGCGCTCTTGGACTTGTCTGCTCTGGCTCCAGCATCTACGTATTCACGATCGGCATTTCTGATCTCGAAGGCGTCTTGTAGATATAATGGCGCTGCTGGACGCTCTGGGTAGCCGCGGCTCAGGTCAATGCCAGCCTTCTCCAGACGGGCACGTGCAGCAGCGGGGAGAGGAAGAGTGTCTTTCTTGGGGATGATAACGTCTTTGATCCGGGGATCGATGGGCTGAGGAACCGGCGCGTCAATTGCTGATGGAGCCATTGCCGCGTTGTGAATGTTTATTTTATCTTATATCTGAGCAATGGAAGAGATAGATAGAGCTTCGCTATAGGGAAATAGTGTAGATCTTGTGCGGGAAGGAGTAGGAGTAGGAGTAGGAACTGGAGGGACAAGTACGTATTTAAAGTATCTGTCCCTCAGGAAGGATCTGGGCTGAGCAATTCAGGGGCCATTTCCAACCACCACCCTCGGCCAAGACGAAGGCTCGCGGGGTGCTATCTGAGCTTTGATTTCTAATAAACCATCTGTCTGGTATCCGCGTGGTCTCATCTTTTCTCTGGTGTCTCATCTCTGATGTGCCTCATGGATCGCGCATTCTCGACGGTTGCTTGCGGTCATCGATGCAGTGCGGATGGAGTAAGATGAGGGGTTCATGGCGTGCTCCCTTCTGTGCAACGCCCACAACCACTCAAACAAGCCAAACAAGACAAGAGAACAAGCATCATCGACCTCATCCACCACCCACAACCACATCTACGAGCGCACGCCAGCAACAGCTCTGCTGCTCATTGGTGTCTCGCTCGTATCATCCGCAAGGAGATTGAAGATGCAGCCAGTGGATGGGCGCTGTCTCTTATCTCTTGCATCTCGTTGCCATCATTCACAGTACAATACTGTACACAAAGCTACCAAGCGCGGGGAAATTGAACCACACTCAAAAACGGTGTTATTGCCGTGGACTAAAGCGTGTTACTATCGCGGATCCCAGATACGATTCCCCCGAGGTCAACCTTTTCTTGCCCTGTCTAGTCCCTTATTCGATAGGAGGGAAGGGGAATCCAGACCTGCGAATCTCTCGGTCGCATCCCGCATTACGCCATGAGCTTGAAAAATCACAACATGAATATTTCTCCTGCACCGACGGTCATTTTGCGCATCTCATCCCTCATTATGGCTGGATGCGGAAGTTCGCCGGGTCACTCACATCTCCATCAACAGGGTCTCATCGTCCAGCATCTATCCTGCTGGACTCTCCAGGCGTCGTGTCGATTACCCCCGTAAGATCAGTGCGGAGATACTGAGTGTCACGCACAAATCTGGAGTAGCACGCAATTGAAGCCTAGATCTGCTCATCTAGAAGTGTCACGGAGCTAAGCAGCCCTGTATGGCCGGAGATAGACAGAGAGACAGATGGATCGTGCGAGCTTTTCCTCGTAAATAATACAATAATAGACCGCCTGAATGCCGCGTGCTGAGAGCTCTTATAAGTACTCTCTGCTACGAGAAGAATCACCTGAAGGATCTGCACGCAGGAGGATATCGCTTCTGCGCTTTCCATCGCCAGAAGCAATACTCATGGCGGACGACAAACTCAAGTCGGACATTCCTCAAGTCCATGCTGTGGGTTCGGATCTTGACTCGGAGGGCAGAGATGAAGAAGTCTCAGAATACAAGAAGACTCCATGGTGGTCATATATCTGGGTATGTAGTGTCTGTCTATTAAAACAGGAAACTCAACAGTAGAAGAGGCAAAACATTAACCCGCCAACTTTCTAGGACTATGACCCAAACCGAAGCCATGAAGAGCGGATATTCGTCCAGAAGCTTGACTTCTCTCTCTTGACCATTCTCTCGCTCGGTTATTTCATTAAGAACCTCGACCAGACTAATATTTCCAATGCCTACGTCTCCGGCATGAAGGAGGACTTAAATATGAACGCCAACCAGCTCAACCTAATCGATGTTGCTTGGACCTCGGGCTATGTTGTCGGCCAGCTTCCCTCACAGTTCATCCTGACCAGGGTCCGTCCATCAATATGGATCCCAGCATGCGAACTGATCTGGACAATTCTCACTTTTTGTCTATCCGCAACAAACACCTCTAACCAGGTCATCGCCATCCGCTTCTTCGTTGGTCTCGTCGAGTCCATCTTCTACCCTGCTGCGCACTACCTGATTGGGTCTTGGTACAAGCCATCCGAACTGGGAAAGCGAGCCTGTATTTTCCACGCATCATCTGCTGCGGCAGGAATGTTCTCTGGCTACCTCCAGGCGGCAGTATATAAAGGTCTCAATGGTCGACTGGGCAAAGCAGGTTGGCAGTGGCTCTTCATCATGGACGGCATCATCAGCACTCCAATATGTCTCGCCGGTTTCTTCTTGATTCCAGACTCACCTGAAAACACCAGGGCGTTCTACCTATCGGCTGATGATGCGAAGCTTGCCAAGAAGAGAATGGCTGATGTCGGCCGCGCTCCTCGGGCTAAATTAGGCTGGTCAATCCTCCGTAGAATCTTTGGTCGCTGGCACGTCTACTTTTTGACCGTTTTATATATCATCTTCATCAACACGGGCCCATCATCAAGTGTTGCGCCATTCTCGCTTTGGTTGAAGGCTGAGGGGTACCCAGTTAGCCAGATTGTCAGTTTGAACGTGGTCTTAATGAACATCATTTCAGTAACTAATTTCCTAATCTAGAACATCATTCCAACGGCACAAAGTGCGGTTCAGTTAGTAACAACGGTCACTTTTGCAATGCTGAGTGACTACCTGCGCAATCGACCATTTGTCATGTCTATATCCACTGTAAGTCCTTCCCCATCTTCTCTCTCTTTATGTGGCAATATCATCGTAAGAACAAAGCTAACATCAACCAGTTCTTCGGGCTTTTGTCCAGTCTCCTCCTAGCAATTTGGACCATCCCAAGCGGTCTAAAATGGTTCGCTTTCTTCATCAATCGCATCGCCGTCCCGTACGGTCCCCTCTCTATGTCATGGGCCAATGAGATATGTGGTGGTGATGCTGAAGAGCGTGCTATGGTCTTAGGAATCATGAATGCATCTGGTTACGCGTTTAACGCCTGGTTACCGATTTTGACGTATCCAGCTAAACAAGCACCGAGATTCAAGAAGGGATTTATTTTTAGCACAGTTGCATTTGTGGCGCAGTTTGTAATTACCGGGATAGTAGCATACTTGTGGAGGTGGGAGAAGAGGAGGGTGGCGAAAAAGGCGGAGCAGACGGTGGAGGATAGGAGTTAGTGTTACATTCCATAGTACTTAGAATGTTACATTATATTTATGGCAGCTACGTTAGAAGATAAAATAACTAACGCTTCACATAAACGTCTTTCATGGCAGACCTATGTTTCTAGAATGTAAACTTAGATTTGCTTCAAAGCAGAAAAGGGGGGTGGATCACGTGCTTTCAGCCCGTTGCGAAAACGCGTACCTGCAGTAATTAAACATCTTATGTCATATTAGGTCCCTCTCAGCTTATCTAACATTATGAGCCTGACCTAATATTTTAGGGTATATTCTATAGATAAATGATCAGGGAAGTACTGGAAATAGGACTGGCTAGACGCTCGAGTTTCTACACTTGGAACTAAAGATATGATCACTGACATTCTATAATTTGTTAAATTATTAAGGGTAAACCAATTATTGCACACAATATATACATGTAGTAAAATGTAAATCGATAATTTAGTATCGATAACATAGCATACCCCCTTGAGTGTCCATAACATCTCCAACGGTGACATCCTTCGCCAGACCCCCAAGACTCAAATCGTCCTCCAATGTAGCCTGTCCGCCAGAGTCCGTATCATAGAGCCCAGAATAATCTAATAATCGTCGTGCAGGATCTACCTGTTGCCATTGCCACCACAGCCGATCCAACTGCGCATGATGCAAAAAGAATAACGGGTCTAAAAGATTCAAATATTTAATCTTCAATCCATAGGGAAAGACATTTTATAGCTTTGAGTATCTCACCATTCGAAGCCGTAAAGGCTGTAAAATCCCCCGCAATCCCATCATGAATCAAATTATGCACCGACGACTCCAGCGCGACCACGAAGCTTACGAAGGTTTCCTGCCTCATGATGAACCCCATCGCTTCTGGACGACACGGCGCACCCAACAGGAACCCCCTTCTATCTTTATAGTGAAACCCTCGGGATAGACAATGAGGATGGTAACTCCCATTAAAGAATATCGGTCTGAGGTCCTTAAATGGACCGTCTCTTACGCAGCGCCCCCAGCCTACTTGCATAGTTCCGTTAGGCTCTCCATCGCCACCGAAGCCAGAAATTGGATCCCAGATTGAGGAGTGGGCCAGGTCGGCCCAGTCTAAGGTCCAGTCCCAGTACCTATAAGGCTAAATTAGTCTTGTGTGTTATATAGAGATATTATAGGACAGGGGGAAGGGCGTTTACGGCATATGTCCTGTAAAGGCACACTCTTCCACTAATATGTTCTCGTAAAGATTCAACACGGCTCTATGCCACGGCATAAACGATGAGGTATTATGTGCTAAAAGAAAAAGAGCAATGCCATTAGAACACACAAACTTCCAAGGGACCTAATGCGAGGCGTTTTACCTACTTTTCGCACTGCTCAACGTATGTATCCAAGCAAAATCATCATACACTGTCCCATTCAATCCTAATCGCGACGGCCTTGCAGCCAGGCATTTCACCGCTCGATAGTACTCCTGCCGTTCGTCGAAGGAGAGCACGCGCCATTCTTTCCGTACCACTGGGTTTCTGCAAGAGAATATTCTAGGGGTAGGAAGAATCTGACTGATGTTGCCGGCTAGGAAACCTAAGATGAGGCTGGCGACGGCGGAGATGAGGAGAATGCAAACTGGGTTGCGGTCGACTCGGCGCGGTCTGGGAATGGATGTTGTGGGTTAATAGGAGTTGAGTAAAGGGGGAGAAGATGGGTTTAGCTTACGGGTGATAGACTATATCTATATTATCATCCGAGTCTGCGGCATTAATGGAAGTATAAATGGGTCCTGAATTCCTCGATTCATCTTTTTGATATTCGTTGTCTCTGGGAGACATCTTTTTTGTCAAGGCGTCATTTATTAATTATTTCTATTAATGGATCAGTGAGAGGAAATGAGGGGACATTCAAAAATCTCATGTGAAGAACTAACGGACAGCAAAAAATAAAATAGCCTTCATATGGTTTCTAAGACAATTATTATTGGATTTTAAGGGGAGATTCATTAAAATGCAAGGGAGTCGACCTTACACTGCATGTCTATCTATCCTTATGACAAAAAGAACCCCTTCTAGGAGTTCTCATATGCATAGTCATTACAAGGCAATCTCGTCAAAGGATGTCTAATAGAACATGCAGTATTGGCCTTAAATTTTGTGGTATTCTATGAGACTTTCTGTATGTGGATACTTTGTTGTCATGCACGAGTGTTACGAAAGCATTCCGATTTAGAAACTCTGCCTATAGGCGTTCACGAAAGCTAAAATCTACAAGGAGCATTAGCTCCGCATAGTCTTGAACCTGATGTTAGGGTGACATAGCGCTATGATTGCTTTTGTACCTGCGTCTAGAGAAGCAGATCTAGATTTTTATCCTCAGCAATCCGAGCCGAACCGCTTCGTGGCAGCTTTATCTAGATGTGTACAATTCTCTAATGATTTTACTTTTATGACTTATGATTGATCTTATTATCAAGTTTCTACAAGTGTAATTGAGAAGATGATGAGAGAAGCTTTTAAAAAATAATTTGATACACCTTCATAGAAGAAATTCTCTCTCTGATTTGTCTAATACCAACAATAATCCTATTAATTTCAACTCAGGGTTTCAGGAGCTCATAATCGCCGAGAATGATGTATAGATTAGACGCTCTGAGCTAATCATTAAAAGTCTAATGCTTCCAACTATCCCTTCCTTTAATTCTTGTATTTTTAGCATCACACCGTCTAGTTGTCTCTTGATACCAACCTGGTTGGCAGCCTTAGCTTCTATAACTTGCAGATCATCCCGGTGGTTTTCCACATCCAGAATAAATTCAGAGACCAGCTCATCACTATAACTACCTAGGTCATATATTTTCACAAATTTACCCTCTTTCTTATTCTTTTCCTCACGAGCGATAATCGTTAATTTGTTCTCCGCATCTATTTCGACGGCCACCTCGATATTTGGTACCCCTTTAGGTGCTGCTTGGATTCCTGACAGTGTAATCTGACCAAGAAACCTATTCTTCCCAGCAATTTGTCGTTCTCCTTCGAAAATGCGAAGATTAATTTCAGTCTGGTTATCCATAACCGTGGTGAAGTTCCTTGCCCTCCAAATTGGTATCATGTAATTTCTGTGGACGATTGTTGTAAAAACTTCTCCGCTAGTCTCGACACCGACAGATAGTGGTACGATACCGTAAAAGATAAAATTCGGAATGTCAGGTTCGGAAAAGAAAACTTCAGTATGCATAGCTGCTCCATGTACAATAGCCTCATTTGATGGGATTTCATCGTAGAACTTCTTCCCTTCGAAAAGATTACTGACAGTTGACCTTATTTTTGCCACATATTCAGGATCACCATTGAGTATAACTCCATTAATCCTTCTTTTCTCCGTCTCTCCTTTTTCTAGGACCCCCGCTATAAGATCAAGCATTCTCTTAAATAGTTGTGTTTCATTGACATCTTCGCTAACTGTATGATCACTAGCCGTGGATATGATTTCGAACACACCCGTATCCACTGTCATAAGGCAGATATCAAGAGTGGCTGGCTCGATATTGAAAAATAAGACATACCACTCATCCCAACCTACGTTGTTACTAAAATCTCCTAGGCCATAAGCTAAGCCAGCAGCTATAGGTTCTATGAGGAGACGAAAGACTTTTAGGCCTGCTAACTCTGCAGCCTTCTTTGTAGCCTCAATCTGAGATTTATCAAAGCAGAAGGGCACTGTCATAACAGCGTATTGGACGTTATGGCCAAAATAGTCCTCAGCAATTGTCTTCAATCTCTTCACTAAGTGAAATAACACTTCTTCTGGAGCAATAATCTCCTTTGATGTCCCCGTCCGCACCTCGATAACAGGTTTGCTATCGTTTTCTATCACGGTATATTGCAAACTTTCGATGGTATGTTGGAGGCGAGGGTCGGAGAAATTTTGACCTAATATATGGGCTGGAACATATACGTCTAAAATGGAGTTTATAAGCTATATATTCTCTTCAGTATTTGATTCTTGAGTTGTATACCTGATGTTATAGATAGTATTTTTAGAATTTATTGCTGCATGATTTTTTGCTTCAGATCCAACTAATACGCCCTGATTTGTAAAGGCAATGTAGGTCGGTATTTCCGTGTTTCCTCGATCATCAGCTAGGATTGTAATGCTCTTATTCGCCTATACGGCGACACGGGAATAGGTATCTCCAATCTCGATAGCAATTACTAGAATTAGAAAAGACATTAGTATGACTACAAAATGCCGCCTCATTTTCATCAATATATCTCACCATCTTTGTATTCACCTGCATTATCTGAGACAACACGTGGAGGTTGTTGAGATTGTTCGTCGTGAGGGCCAAGTAAAATAGCAAGAACTAGAATTGTGGCAAAGCCTACAAGGGAAAGGACGTGGAGCCTTCTCAACATAATTTAGGTAAAACAAGTAGATTCTTGGATTAGGGAGGTGAGGTTTAATTTTTCAACAAAATTAAAGAGAGACGCAGCATTTATTAAGTTGACGTCTGTTGAAAATGTGTCCTCACCACGACAGCGCAGCTACAATACGAACACACGTGACAAAGTATCCATCGCCAAGTTGCCAAGGCACCATTTCCAGCATAGATAAATGTCAAACATAATCCAATTACCTGTAGTTTACACGTTGTATTCTCTTATAGTGACTCATAAACAGGGGGGTCTTAAAATCAAGCGAGACCTATCTCAATTCTTCAATTATTAGGCTAAGAGATACATGTAATTTCTGCTTTTAAATTCTGTAGCAAAGCTTGAACTATCGTAATACTTTATTTATATTAATCCTTTTATGCTATATACACTAAGAAGATATTCATTGTGAGATTGATAACCCTTAATATAAAGTTTAACAAACACGCTTTTCCATCAGAAACATCCAGTCATTAGAAGAAGNAAAAAAATCTCCCTCCATATATGTATATATAAACAATCAGTCAGTCAATCAAACAATCAATCAATCGATAGAGGTCATCACGCTCAAGATTACAACTCGTATCTTTCGTCAACGGAATGGGCATGGTGACTTGTCTCACCCATCATCTCTAAAACCGTTGGGACAGTGTTCAATAAAGGCGATGATGGACTTCTAGTTGGTGATTCTGCAGATAGCTCGGATTTGCAGGATGGTTGATGTTGAACTGGAGAGGCTAGAGACTGGACCTGGGACATTGGACTTGAATAAGGCTGCTGAGGTTGTGGTGCATACGCTGTTTGAGCTGTGGTGCCGTATTTCTCAGCTGGGGATTGAAGATAAGGATTGAAGTCTGAAGGAGGTTGCTGTGGGAGAAGGGATGGGTTGGGAGGCTCTTGGCTAGTTGGTTGTGCATTCTTACGTTTTTTTCGTATGCAGAAGAACCAAATGCCCGTAATGAGTCCAGCTATGGCTGCTACTCCGCCAACAGTTCCCCCTACTATAGCCCCGGTATGGTTCTGAGATTTAGGTTGAGGTGGAGGTGGGACTGTAGTAGAAGTGGTACTGGGCGGTGATGATGTTATTGTACTTTCACTACCCGGATGAGTGAAAGACCGCCCAATTTGTCCAGGATAGGTTGTAGAGACTGGAACAGTGCCTGAGTATAGAATATCACCACACCAGACGGCTTTTACCCCGAGTCCAATAAAAGTGCCGACATTACAATGCGAAGCAGTGCTTGTACTGTTTTCAATTATTGTTAACCTAGTCTTCTCCATGTCTATGAAATTACGAAGGCTTACCAGACGAGAATTCCGGGGTTGTTACTGCATGCAGAGTCTGCAAGACAGCTCGTAGCTCCAACCCCGCCAATACAAGACGTCCATGGCGGTCTTGGTGCTGAAGCGGTAGTGCCAAAACAATAGATCTCTCCATCTTGTCCATCTGCCGTAGCATATCCACATCGTGAAGTTGCACCGCAAAGGCCTACTAATGGACTCTCTTGAATCGGTCAGAAGTAATACGCGATAGTAACAACTTTGGGACTTACCACTTTGACCGAATTTGTACCCGCAAACACGGTCAGGGCCTTCGATTGGAGTTAAGGAAGTAGAAGCCTGTCTTCTAACGAGTTCTTTGTAATTCGGTCCTTGTGTTGGTTGAGGTCTCTGGCATTGAATACAAGGCTTGAAGGCATTTGATGAAGGGGTAGGTTCAAGATCGTAGAATGCTATGGCGGAGACCAACGGAGAGAACGCGAGGATACCTGAGAGAAACTGCATGGTGGCTATCTAGCAAAAAAGCAAACTGTAGAATCTAGATAGGACACAAAATGAAACACAATCCGCAAACCCAGATTCTTGTGGGCAATGCGAAATGCTGTTTTATAAGAAAAATCATCCCTCACTAGAATGACCCACCCATTTTCCGTTTTGTGTCTCCATCATTAGGTTCACAGTGGCGGTGAAACCTCACTAACGGCCTGTTTGGCGATGATATGTCAACACCATATACTCCACTTTATCTATCTCACGTCAGCGACATGGCACTAATTTACCAAGGCTTCACTTAAAGGCACGTCGCATTACAGTAGTAAAGACTATTTTTGGCAGCTTAAACTACGTAAATCATGCTTAATATAGCTCCCACTCGGTCCGCCCATCTCCCTTACCATTTTGGGTACGATTGAACGACCAATAAAATGCCAAGCCTACTATACTATATCAAGACTCCTTAACGAGGATACTTTTCCTCTTTAATATTTTGATGGACTATATATAGTCTGTAGGGTGCCAAATAAACTAATAATAAGCGGAAGCTTGCCAGCTTTGTCGTCTTCCGCAATTCATGTTTCTAAGAACTTGCCCTTTCTCGGATGGCTGCCGTCNTTTTTTTCTTTAAAATCACCTTATATGCTGGAAGTCTTCAACTTTCCCCCGAACTTATGAAATGGGTCCGGTCTATCCTACCTGGGGCCAATTGAAGTGAGCCAAGTGCTTAATTGTCCAGATTGGATTGGATTGTGGACTCCATTCCCTAGATTGGTTAGCTGCGAGTTGGATTTCATTGAGCTTAATACTTATTTGCCTTCATGTCCTTGCACGTTCACCCCTGGAAACCAATCGACTGATTCTTTCATCACGGAGTTGAGCGCTCTCATACATCAATTCTTTAATGATTCGACGCCTGAAAACATGGGGTAGCGTTAATCATTTTCCTATCTCAGCCATCGATGGTAGGCGCGGAAGGGTGTTGCGAAATGTGGTGTTATTACTCGATGACTATATTGTAGAAAGGCCTAATATAAAAACATGTCTCCACTTACTTATTCTATTTGTCAATACTTCGCTGCTGCCCGAGGATCTTTTAAATTGATCATTTCAATATCGATTTTCCTCTCCGACATAACCGTCTCTGTCCTCTCCCAAGATCTGCCCACGCTTTATAATAGAATATATTGAGACAATGGCCTCTAGTACAGATGTACCACATGGAAGTGGCCACCTCGAACAACGATTTTCTAAATTCACCATGGTTGGGATGGCATTTGCGATATTAAAGTGAAGTCGCTGCCGTATTTTAGGAAAAGTGATGAGATTACTCACGATACACGCAATACCTGGATTTGTCTTGCTGGCACCTTGAGTATCGTTATGCCGTCAGGTAGTTCGGTAGCATTTGTCTACTAGTTCGCCTTCTGCGTTATATGCAATCTCTGCATCAGTTCGAGTTTGGGAGAGTTATGTTCGATCTGGCCTACTGCTGGTAGTCAGTATCATTGGGCTTATTCACTTTCAACTGGGTGATGAAAATTAGGCACGGTAAGTAGGGCAGTTTTTGAATGAATTCTTTGTGGTGATAATGAGCATCTTACAATTTTTTCCGCCACAGAGCTTTTTGGTCGGTTGGATCAATATCGCTGGTTGGTTGACACTGATCACTACGGAGGCATCCCTTACCGGTGGGTGAAGTCTTTTTTGTGGAAACCCTAGCAGTTAGATCTAATTAGGGTTATCTAGCTCAATTCATATCCGCTGCCATATCAATTGCATCTAGTGGCTCTTACCAGATTACAGAGTGGAGGACATACCTTATCTTTGTTGCTGTCTCAACATTCGGTGTATTTCTCAATATTTTTGGGTATCGTATCCTTGGTAGATGGAATGAAGGAGCCTGTGAGTATGGCTAATCCCGATGGAAACTCCGTATGTTTCTCATCAATGACTATAGTAATGTAGTCTATTCTTGGCTGCATCGTTGTCAGTATAACGATTCTAGCAATGTCTACCAAAAACGACGCTTCTTTTGTGTTTATCAATTTTACCAATACGACTGGCTGGAGTGATGGCGTGGCTTGGTTTCTCGGACTCCTTTAGTCCGCTCTGTCGCTCATCGGTTATGATGCCGTTGCACACATGATGGAGGAAATGCCACGCCCAACACATGATGCACCTTTCGCAATGGTAGCCGCGGTTGTAATCGGAGGAGTTACGTGAGATTGCTCCCTCTAGAATTGGAGCCTGTGTGAAATGCCCACTAACCTGTCAAATAGAGGCATGGCTTTTGTCCTAGTCATGCTCTTTAGTATCACTGATATCGATGGAGTGTTATCGACATCAACCAAAATGCACATCACAGAACTCATTTACCAAACCACGGAAAGCAAAGCAGCGGCAGCTATTCTCAACCTGGCCTTGGCTATGTGTTTTGTTAATGGTACGTACCAACGGATGCATTACTTAATTAAGACTAGTCTACACCGAACACATGAATATCACGTGTATGTAACCACTATTTTACTAACAATAACTTATTATTGTAAAAAGTCTTTTACTATTGTAAATTACTATCAATAAATTTCATTTTATTATCTTCTTTATTAACTTCTTTATATTATGTAATTTTATACTGTAAAAAATTTAATCATGTGCTTTTCAGTTACAGGCCATGTGATTTTTAGCTCTCCCTAGTACTCTACTCAATTCATACAACAACCTTAACCATTATAGAAAGCTCAGTATATGCCATCAGTATATACATGTTGTTACAAACTAGCCTATTATTTATTCTTGTCTCACATGCAAGCCTGACATGCGATTCCAAGTGTGTATAGTATTTCTAATATCTATATCAAACTAATATGCAGCTGTTCTTGAAGTATTTATCCATAATACTACAATATTACAAAACGCCTTTCGATTCTTGTGCGTTGTTACTTGGAGGCTTAACTACCTCCGGTACAAGTTCAACCCAGTATCCCTATGATATGTCAGCCTCTACGTATAGTATTGTAGCTCTGCGGAATTAACACTTACATCAGGGTCCTTCACAAATGCCAACTGTCTAAACACGTGATTATATCCTTCATCCACCTTAGTGGCATCTAAAAAGTCCGGAACACCATACTGCTCTCCTTTGGCTTCACCAAGCGGTTTGATCACTTCGTATCCAAAACCTCTCACCCTTTCAAGCGCCTTCTCCACATCTGGAACAGTGAACCCAATATGGCCAAACCCGCCTTGCATGCCTCCTTCTTCGTTTCCATTCCTGTACCGCTCTGGTCCACCCGGTATATGATACAATTCTATTAAACCTTGACTAGTTCCTAGTGTTGCAATAGATGCATCGCGCGGTCCCAGGTAGTAGATTGTCCAAGTGCCAGTATTGAAAATGAAGATTGTGTGAAGACCGAAACACTCATTGTAGAATCGCAAAGAGGCTTCTGGGTCAGTGATACGTAACATTAAGTGGTTTATCTTCCATCCCGCTGTGGCTGCTTGAGGCGGAAGGGGTGGCGGGATGATGTGTTTTCCCGGTAGATACTCTTCCGGCATTTTGACAATTGAGGCGTAATGCTTTGCGTGTGTGGGTGGTGGGAGGCAAGATGAACGAGGAAATATCACAAAGTGCTCGTAGATATACGCAGGAATGTACNTTTTTAGCTCTGCTCGATTCTTTTATAGCGATAGTGGCGATATGGGGGATTTCCCGAGTTTGTGGGGAATTTCAGGGGATGTCTCTTGTTTCTAAACATTGTGGAGATTTCCCGCCTGACTCTGTAATACCAATGGTCGGATTCTACACTATATCAATTATGACTTATTGATCTCTCTTTTGATACTACAGTTGGTTTAGTTTTGTAAATTCGTAACGTTGCCGATGAAGAGCTCAAAGTACAATACAAGGGCTGGTGGTAAACGAGAAAATATGAGATTTCAGACGAATGACGAACCACTAATACATAGCACTAGGCTAGATCGCTTGGGTTAAGGATGAATTTTTTTTTCTATAATTAAAATCAATCCGATTAGGTTTCTTTGATGAGAATTTCTCCTGAGCGGTCATGAGGGTTTGTAAAGTCTAAGCGATGCATCATTTTAGAACTCAATTATTAGCTACAGCAGTTCTACACAAGCTAAAGATGCAGAGGTGTAGAGTAGACTAATGATAAAAAAAAGAACCAGGAGGTGTCTGCTATATCATATTTCATTGACTTGTTCAATTTCTGATCTCGGCAGAATGTTATAAAATGTTTATGAAGTAATGCTCACACTACACGTATAGTGGAAGACCATGTTTAAACAAACCGGACAATCGATGATATAAAATAAAAATGTTTTAAGTGTAATAACACTTCGTTATCAAACCCGAATCCTAACTTGAACGGAATCTGTTTTTGTTCGAAAAGGTGAGTAGGGCTGCTTTATCAGCGATATTAGGTGAGTTAAGGTGAGTAAAGGTGAATCAAGGTGGGAAGCAGGTGAGCAATGGTGAATAAAGCTTGGAATAGTGTGTTAGAGGAGTTGTTTTAACTCCTTGGTTATAACTGTTATCACTTGTTAAAATTAGAAAAAGTTTAAGGATTCTTTTAAGAGTCCATCTTAGATCTCTCTAGTCAAGTCGCATGTGACTGGTAATTTAGCCTTATAATTTACTGATGAACATCATTAATTTAACGTTATCTTATATGGGTATATGACTTTAGTTTGCTAAGTAGTTATTTAANTTTTTTTGTTACTAGAGTTCGTACTCAGTTGTATATACGGTTATTCTGTTGTATTAGACAACAATTGATTCTGTATAACTGTCAAAGAAGGTATAAGAGACTGTACTACGAATCTTAAGGCTTGTTAACATCTGAAGCTACTTCTTCATATTTTACGATTTACATAAGTTAAAAAACAGTTTCTTTAGTNAAAAAATTTGAACTAAGTAAAGGAATACAACTTTTAATAACTTTATTAGGTAAAATATCATACAAGATAATATAACGGCAGTATAGTAATCTAGTTATACTAAGTGCTGCAAAGGTATAATAGTTAGTGTGTTTAAGCATCATAAGACTTATACAAATATAAAGCTACATTAAGAATATGATTTATATTAATGCTTAATACGGAGAGGAAGCGCCACTACTGATAACCCCGAGAACGGCTTGCGCTGCGAATCTCAATTCGGACAGCCTTTAATTTGTCTTTGACATTACATCCGTGGCCAGATTCAAATAGTATTTCTTGTTGATTTTATCTCCTATCGTGAAGTCTTTTCATGCATTGAATTGTGATAGCTGGAATATTTGTGCCATAAAGACATGCATGTAACCCTTCCAAAGCTGCTTGTTTATACAATATATGGAGTTAGCAATCAAAGACCCCCTTCAGAGTACAATAGCAATCATTTGCATTGCTAGGTGGATTTGGCCATTATACTCCTTCACATCCAAGAATTCCTTATAGGAGAAACAAGTTCCACTCGGTCATCATTTGCTTGAGCAGTTTAAGTTTTTGTATAAGAGTATTGCCGAATGGCTAACATAATCTCAGTAGAGCTTTTATGCCTACATCTTCTATTAATGAGAACTCGTATGGTCTACCTTCGTAATATGGGCATCCCTCCTTCACTATCCTATGGAACTCTTGGCTCTTCAAGTCAATTCGTGAAGTTTTAGTCCGGGAAATGGGAGAGCTTATTCGAAGTAATGCACGCAACATTGTTCTGGCTCGATGGTAAGACAATCTTGATATCGGGCTGTTTGGGCCGGGTGCTGATGGAGCGTGGGCGCGAGCGCGTTGTGAAAACTTGGTTGCTCCTCTCGAACTAGACGAATTCTGATACGCCGTCCCAGACCCTGCACCTCCGCTCGATAGGGCGTCATCGCCTCATTTAGCAGGCGCGTTATATTGGTTTGGTCGGCTACCAACCCTCCATTCTGGTATTTATGGAATGTATTTATTACGTCTGTATTCACTGCCACGAGAGGGTCTTGGATCTTTCCCACGGCCATTATTAAGACCGGATATGCAAGCCACAAGGCACGCAATCCACCCTGGAGTCTCTGAGGAGGAGTCTTTGCGAAGCATGGCACTCCGTTAATGAACGAATGAAAGGGCCAGCATACAGGGTGTCCGTCCGGCCTTGGACTTCTCTGTGTGTGGAAATCCAAAAATTGACGGGTCGTTTTCCTGACTAGATCCTGTCCAGCAATTATTTGTTTACCGGGTCCTGGCTCTGTCCAGAAGGTTGATTTCCGCCAGGTATTCATCCGTCTGATTGCGGTGGAATGAAGCGTAAATTGAGCATTATTTGTCGCCTGTGCTCGGTTCAATAAGTGAATGCAGAGTTCCTCTACCAAATCCGCCGCTGTCATCGCGAGGTGGATGCGTCGCTTCTCGCAGTATAACAGAACGACAGAAGGAAGATAGCAACAGGTCATCCTCCGGCATATTTCCAATTGCGTATCGCGTCATCGCCCATGATACGAAAGCAGTCAAGCTGGCAACGAGTCCATGGGAAAAGCCAAGTTGTCCTCCGACCTGAATTGTTTGAGGTGTTAATGTGATGGCATTTGCATTGTTGAATCTGTTACCCAAATTGATATCTGCTGCAATTCTCGGGGGCACAAATGCATTATTTTCAACCGTCCGAATTCTCGCATGCCATCCAAAGATACAAGGACTTGTGATTGTCAGGCTGTCCTCACCCTCAAATTTATCGTCGATCCCCTCTTTGCAACTCTTACCATCACACACTTTATCCTCGTCCATTTGCAGATGCCACACGTACCATTCGCCGATTTTTTTTTTTCTTTCAAATTTGAGGAATTCCCCTTTGCCCTTACCTTCAGCATTGGATGTAAATGTGCAGTCACAATTCCGCTCCAAATTGTTGTCGAACAATGACCACAAGGCGCCAGCGGTGAGAAGAAGACAATCCATATCGCGGAATCCCTCGAGTAATGTAAAGTAGGCGTCGCGATCGGGGTATGCGAAGTTTCCGAGAATAATTCCTTTCCTTATCTTGTTCCGCCAGCAACCACGTTCTGTGCTATTTCGTACACTTTCTTCCGGTAGGTACTCAATCGAAACCACTTGCTGTGCTGTCAAAACTTTCTGTTTAAGTTCAAATTGCTCCATTAAACCCTCTTCGATTGCGAACACCACGACGAGCTGATTACGCAGTGTGAGAGAAGGCCGAACAACAGTTAATTGTTGGTCATTCCATGGTAGGTGAGAGGTCGGTTCCAGAATGGTCTGCAACCATGCCAATACCTCCATGCTGTCTTCGCCAAGCTTCATTCTGGGTTCAGTGCCTCTTTGCAGTCCCAACGCCCAACCACCGCCTTGAACTGGAGCAGTTAGAAAGCTGGCTGTAGACTCTTCGTACCCCTTATACCACCATTTTAGTGTATACCCTCTCAAACGTCTGTTTTCATTGAAAAGTCGGATGGCGTCGTCGATAGCATAGATGACGCATTCAAGAAGTTCAACTATGCCTGCTAATTGAGCTGTAGCAGCTTCGGCGATCGATACCAATGCTGTATGACCATAGTAGTCTTAGACTAGAACCCCTTGTCCAAACATGTGCTGCCAAGCAAGACTTTCCAATTCGTCGGTCAGTACTTTTGGGATTAAGTACCAATTGAAGTGATCGTTAGACAGTATGGATTTAATATCCAAACCATCATCATGAACAACTGTGGCGCTATGTGAATTTCCAGCCGTGTGAAGGCGACCGACCCCTCTGGCACGATAATGAGCTGGAAGGCCAGTGGCTGATGCCATTCCATGCAAGGTTGTACCAGGCTTTATGGTGGAATTATCCCACCGAGCAGCATCGTGAACAGCAACGGCATGCCCCGAGATTCTAGCCTTTTCATTAGACTTCTAATGTCGATTCCGATAACGAGCTAGGTAATTGGAAATAGAAAGTCGAGAAAAAGTCGTGCCGGATGACATTGTCAAAGATTTAGGAAGGCTAGCAGCTGGAGCAAAAGATTTCATGTGTGTGGAGGGAGGAAAACGAGGATGTTTTGACAAAGTGCTTTGTTACCTCCCCTCATCAATTTTGTCGTGGCCGCGATCTATTGGATATTGAGTACCGGCGTATCTATCAAGATCATTCGAAACAAGCTTCCCATATTGGGACCCAGCAGCAATCCGAACTCAATACAGAAAAATGATACTGCAAAAAATCCCAATTAGCAGGACTAGGATACGCTCCGAGAAAGTCTAGAAAATGTCAGAGATGGCCGTGTTTATTTAGTTTTGCTAAACTTACTGTAGAAACTTCCAGCAATAGGCTGTATCTTTGCGAGTTCCATCGCTCAGGAGTAAAGATCACTAAGCTGTATGGGCATGATGTACCACCTTTCCTAGGTATTGAATCTCAAATTGCTCAGGGGCTTGAATTTAAGAATCCAATCGGAATCTTTATATGCTGCTGCTGGATTGGCATGTTGTTGTACATTCTGGGAGGTTGACCTTTCCGACGATTCCAAAATGTGAATGGTTGGTGGAATGGTTAATCAATATATATAGAGTGTTTAAAGAAGATACCCGTGAGACTCAAATGGTGCCGATTGGAAGGAGCAAGGGAGTTGTTGCAGTAGTTAATGGGATACCAGGTGCCTAGCTTCATGGTGTGGTTGATAAAGGGGCGGGATTACTGGATGTGGACAACGGGGAATCTGTGGAATGGAAAACAGTGGACTAAAGAATCGTGATCATGTCTTGAATCAATTGTATGACGTAGAGCTTAATTGATTAGATATTGTAAGCTAAGGGACAATATACTGCCGGTAGGGTACATCTCGCAATAATTTCCATACTTGCTCTTTTAAAATTCTTGCTTCAGCAGCTACGTAAAATCTGACATCTCTCTTCACGTATCAGTCTAGCGTCATCGCAGGCATTATACGATCTATATTTATCGTCCACTTCGAATCTATTTTAGATTTCAGAATTATTCAGACTCCTTTTACGCAAAAATTGACAATAAACGAATTGAATTATAAATTAATTACATAGATACTAGAGAGGATGTAAAATCTGTTGTAGGACACTGGTTGCTATTGTACTTTGCGGAGGAAGCCTAATGCATTACGTGCATCAAAGATACAGTAGGCTAACTAACGGATTAAATTATAACTGGGTTATCAAAGGGCAAACATACCGTAACTTCGTGAAAGTAGATAATCCTTTTAAGTGTGACCATTCCTCAAGTAGGCCGGGGTGTTCATTTCTTGCAGGCATAATGACACAGCAGTTAAACAGCTCGGATCAAAAGAAATAAAGGAATCTGACTTTCATCTTTGGCATGACTCTATCTATTTTACGAAAATTCTATCAGAAGACCCCAATAGAAGGCTATGCTTCATCTAAACAGTTCTAGTGTCTGTTTAGTTTGTGGCGCACATTTTAAAGTGCACTGTAACGGCCCCTGGATATGAGGCTGAAGGGTGTGTAAGCTGAGATAAGTAGGGCAAAATATGTAGTCAAGGGGACTATACGGTTACAATTTTCAGACGATGGGTGGCCAAGTGAGGCCTTTTAGATTCGACCAGTCGCAAGATAAATTGCAACGAGATACCCCGTTTTTGTCGTACCATAAAACCTGCATCATATAACAAATTGATATTGAAGATCATCTGAAATTAACCACCATGTCAGACTTAGACACCCCACCTGCACCATATTTGGCCCCTGAGGACCAGACTGTCGTCAATGAATTTGCAGCATCTGGAGAACCACCACTCCAAGACCTAAGTGTCCAAGAATTCCGCAAGTTCTTCGACCAGCTTCAGGAGCACACACCAATACCAGGGGTGACAGAAACCGAGATTAAAGTCCCATTTGGGGCCAAGGGGAAAGAATTTGTGAAGACGTTTATTTTCCGTGCTGATAATACCGTTGGTGATCTGCCAGTGATTTTCTACATTCATGGTGGAGGATGGATTTCTGGAGAGTTCGTGACCATCACCACAGACTAGCCCGTCGCATATGCTAACTTGAATATCACAGCCATATCTCGTACGACAGTATCTCTAGGGAATTGGCTCTTCGATCAGGCTGTGCAGTCGTATTCCCAGAGTACACTCTGGCGCCGGAGAAGAAATTCCCAGTCCAGAATGAGCAATGCTTCACAGCTTTGAAATACGTTGCAAAACACGGCAAATCGCTCGGTCTCAAAACCGAAAAGTTTGCTATTGCTGGTGATAGCGCAGGTGGTGAGTGTTCCTCTGGATAGACGGTGTTATCTCTCCCACATTTGATGGTATATACTTACGTACATACTAACGAGGCATTCTCGAAAAGGCCAACTATCCCCTGCAGTGATAAACCTTGTCAACGAAGCCAAGCTGGAAAAATCCATTCCCATAGTCTTCCAGATCCTCTTCAATCCCTTCGTCGACGTCAGTAATTTGCCCAACAATCTTACTCTCTCTGAATTCGAATTCGTCAATGGACCGTTCCTCACGTTAGGGCTCACCGAAGAAGTCATCCACGATTACATTCCAAATCCCAAGGATCGGAAATCCATCCTCGCCTCCCCGCTCCTCATGACCAAAGAGCAAGTCTCCCATCAGCCACCGACGATGGTTGTAGTGAGTGAAGTCGATGTATTGAGGACCGGCGGTGAGCAGTTCGCAAAGTTGCTCCAGACCAGTGGGGTTCGGTGTGGATTGGTTAGAGCTGAGGCACAGCTACATGATCCTGTTGTCATCGAGCCTATCAGGAATGGACCTACAGCTCATGCGTTGGTCTTGATGGCTGCAGCTCTATTTAATGAAGCTTTGGCGCCGTCTCCTACTGCTGGTGTGAAGAGACCCAGGGAAGAGGAGAATAGTGACAAGGAAAAGCAGATTAAGAAAGTCAGGAAGGTTGCGCATAAAAGAAGGAGGAGGTCGTAGGCCACCTCACCTTCATCTCCTTTCATTCTTTCGAGATTCGGTCTAATGTAGGTAGGCGTCGAGTTAGAGGTTATCATGTTTATTTTGAAGCTTCTAGGATTCGTTCATCATGGGCATACAAGAAATTAATTTATAGTTTATTAAATGTAATGCCTATAGACAGAATATTTGGTCTTTGCATATAGTATAACTAAACAGAGTATCCATTCAAAAATCCAAAAAAAAATAACCCACATACCGCCAGCTCGTTTTTCCGTACAGAAATAGATTCTTTATCAATGATAAAATTCGCGCGATTCCGTGCAAATACAATCCGATAGGAGCTCAAGAGACCGCCCCCCGAAGCTTGAAATTACAACAAGAGAATAAGAGTGCATGTAAGATGATCCCTCTGAAGATGAAATTTGATGAAATTTACGAATATTTAGATGGCCCATGACATAAACATGTCAATCCATTTGATTAGTTAACTAACCAACGCCTGAAGGCACATGCCAAAATATTCCTCGGAAGACAACGGCAAAAACATTTCCCGCCACAATAGCTCACAGGTACACGAGGATAGGCGTACTCCGTACCGGAATCATCTCCTTGGATTTCTTCTACATGGCACAGATTCAACAATGATTAATTAGTTTTCCTAGCCGGAGTAGTAGTTCATCAAAGGGGGCTATCTTCTTTTTCCGTTACTTTTAAATCAGATTTAGTCAATTATATAATCGCTCTAATAACACTAATCATCCTCGTACTCGTACTTTAATTTTTTTTTTTGCACGTATTCCAGCATGCTAATTATCAAATTTTCCAGGATCTAATCCAACCTTACTATAATGATGTGTATGTAACACTTAAACAAATCGAGCTTGAGCAAAGACCATTCTCTGTCCCGCAATACAGCTGTCGGGAGGGGCGGGAGAGCTAGATGAGCTTCAAAAGGATGAAACTCCAGTTATCCAGCTCATGGACAGCGAGCGTCGTAGCCGGGACGCGGCGACAATAGGAGAACACGTCCATCATCTTCAGTTGTTTCTGCCCAAGACAGTCGCGAATCTCGTGATGTATGTACGTATAAGTCGACACACACTTCCGAGGGGGGGTCAGGTACGAGTACCAGCGTGGCCAGGCAAAAGGCTGCGGTGGGCGCAGGTATCGCGCATCATCCGGCGCACTCAGCCAACGAGGTGGTGTGGACTGATCTTGCCACCTCTCGCACCACCGACCGCGCGATGCGGAGAGCAACACAGGTGCTTTCTGAAATGATGCACCACCGTGACCATCCAACTTCTGGCACGATCTCGAAATAATTCGCTCTAAAGTGGACGTAGTATATATAAGTTGTGTGTTATTGCCCGTGCTATTGAATATGCCATCATCAGTTTCGGATAGCTTCAGCTTCAACAGCTTTAAAGAACATCACACCCAAGTGTCTTTGTTATTGTGGTCGCAGGTAAAAGGGACAGCTCAATAAGCCAGCCAAAGCAAAATCAAAGGCAAAAACACTGCGAAGTCAATCAGCACACCATAAAATATTTGGATATATCTTCGATCTTTCTTCACAAACCAATCACTACAAAAATATCATCATCATCATGAGTACCCATCTCAAGCGCAACGTCGCCCTCACAGCCGTAGGAGCCGTCGGCGCATTGGTAGCCATCAACATGAACACTCCGCCATCCTCCCGCAAGCACCAAAACATCTCCTCCACGATCTCCGCCCAATTGGACTCCTACAACAACGGTTCGCCTCTCTCCAGCGAGGTAGTGCAGCAAGATCGAAGGTATGACGACCACTCCGAAAAGTCCAAACTAATCAAAGACTTTGAAGGTACATGCAAGGGGTTGAGATGAGAACATTGAGAAGGCTGACTGATTTTTTCCGTGTGTTGTTTGTAGAGATACTATTTTTGACCGGACTCGATTGATGCATGATGCCAAGGCCAGGAAGCCATGGAATATGACTTACGAGGAGAGAGAGAAGGCTAAACACCACGAGTTTTAAGAGTGTTGAATATGAGGGGTATATTTCAGGGGAAGGAAATGGGGAGGGCGTTTCTCGAGTATTTTGTTTGGTGAAAATGATTTCATTTTCACGGCGCATCTCAGGGATGAGAAATCCTTGAGAATAAACGCGCATACAGCCGATTCCAGAACAACGGGTTTCTGAATATAATAATGGGCTCTTTTTGCATATGAAGGAGACAGATGGGTTGGACATAAGCTTGGTGTATATATTTACTTTTTCTAGCCTTTTTGCGCCGAAGCATAGGATATGTGGCGCTTAGCGGCGTTAGAAGATTTATGCAAGGGCTATATTACACAACAAATTTGTACATTCATCATAGCAAGAAAACCCCTACGTTCACACATTGACTCACAGACCCACCATAACGACATCTTTTACATTTCTTCTTGGAACACGCTGGCTTGTCGAACAGGCTGTCTATATCAGCATCACTAGTACTTTCGGCCTCGTCGTCCGTGAGCAGGAGGTCTTTTGATGGAGCCCGGAGTGGCAGATGATGGGTGGGAAAGAGCGTAGGGAGAAACTTGAAGATGGGAGAGTTTCGAGAACGAGAGTGTGGGCAGTGAAAAGCGGAAGGGAAGATGATGGAAAGAGAAGATGAGGAGGGGCGACGATGGCAGTGCTTAAATCCCTGTTGAGCGAGAGTGATGCGTCGAAGGGTCACTCGTTCTAGTGGGCTGGCGGGCAGCTCTGCTGGCCCAGAAATGGAAACATCGAACAGGATAGACGAAGGGGGAAGATGATAAGCTTTCTTTAAAATGAATCTCATACCCTAAGATACACGTGTAATTCTAGTAGTTATTTTCACCTCTTCTGTTTCCATAATTACATTATTTTTATTCCCTTATACTTCACATATGCTTGTTACAAGCTTATAGACTATGGGTTATGGGCTTTACAGGGTACAAGCTTTACATGATATAAGGTTTTAAATTAATGAGCAGCTCATTATCACACGTCAATCCTAACATGAAGAAAATTTGTTTCTGTTCAGAAAGGTAAGTAAGGCTGCTTTACCGGTGGGTTTAAGTAAGTCAAAGTGAGCAAGGGTAAGTCGAAAGTGAGAGCAATAGTAAATCGACTAATGTCGAAGGTGACCTGTTTTGGCTTCTTAACAAGAGGAGTAAGTGATACAACACTAAAAGAGCATCTTATCCGATCTTTATGAGTGCTTAGTCTACGTAAGGCTTGGATTGTTAAAGAAGAAGAAAAATCCAGGCAGATTCCACAATTGTCGTGGAAGAAGCCAATTGGCTAGTGACATGAGGCTGCAGTAAGCTGATCATGGGGTCGCCATCTAACCTTAATTTCAGCTGGCAATAAAGTCGCAAGACTAGAACTTCGTTCTGCGTGGTCAGAACCATAGGCGGCTCAGATTGCAGATTCTTACAACTATGACTAGTAGTCAAGAGAACTTCACCCTAAACCTAGGGAGTCGAGTGCCGGCAAGATTACTACATGAAAGTGACACCCTGCTCTCAGAAGAGGAGGCGCGGCTATGGGAAGATTCAGAACGGCTATTCTCTGAGAACGATACCTTCGTCGAAATTTTAAAGGTGGACAGAACCAATACGGGTAAGTGTCTTACAATCACACTGACTATTACTACACGATCCTTCAGCAATCTCGACTAACATGGCAATACTTGAGGATAGAGTCATTGAGCATCTCTGATCACAAAGATTTGGATCAATTTCTGAAAGTAAGGCCTCTTTGGTTTTTGGATTTCATTTCTCCAGCAATATCTAATTATATCATAGGATGTTAGCGAAAGAAACCTTTCAAGGGACACATACATGTTAGAACTGCTACTATTGCTTGACCAACTGTAAACTCACAGAACTACCTTGGTCAGATTTCTTCATCAGTTTCATAGCTGGAGCGAACTTCAGATAACCTATGNAAAGTTTTGTACTCTTACTGAACAAATACCACATCTCTTCGACATTTCTCTATTTCGTTCACGCTTTCGGTCAGAAAACCAGCGACACAGACAGCAATGTGGGAGGCTATACGCAACGGCAGAGGACAATCCAAGTTGATAGTAAAGATATAACATTATACGGTATACGTTATTAGCAATAATCTCGCATCGGTACATACTTATCTATTATCCAGCATTTTCGTGTCTTCTCAGATACCCAGCAAAGCATGGGCGAAGTAACACCAAGGTCCCGTGGTCTTTTCGACAGCTTGCGGTGTATCAAGAATACAATCCCAAAAGTGACTGCTCCACGTGGATATTTCTGCAATGTCCAAACTCAATTCAGAAGTGTATTTCTGAATCAGGTAAAAGCCAGCCCGAGGCACCTCGAAGCCATTCCGATGATCCCTTTTCTCTCTTGAGCGAAATCCTGCGCCTGGTTTCATCATTCTGGAGATCTTACATAAATGACCTCGAATCTGAACTGATGGCAATGGCAAGTGTCTAAATTTGATCCACTAAGAGCATTTCAACGCTAAAGGTTTAGTAGAATGAGAAAGCCTGCTACTCTAAAGTCGACGCTAAGGTTCTACATGACTATAAGCTGAGCTTCGCTGACGCTCAAAGACTCCAATATCTCCACAAATACATTTTGAGATCAGAAGAGGCCGTAGCGCAGGCTCTAGAAACTATTAAGGGTTTACAACAACTGCGATTGAAGTTATACAGTGCAAAAATTGTCGCGACGCCTGAATGCGATGTTCTAGTCATGAGTGCAAATCAGTTTCAGAATCATCGAAGTGTGTTTGCAGCTTTGAAAGAGTTTCGATACGGCGTCACCCAATTGGTAAGGGGTAGCAAATTCGGGTGGTGAGGCAGCTCACTAAGAAAATCAGGTTTTTGAAGCTCTGGCAAATCGAAACAATCAGGCTATGTTTGATCTAGGTCGGAGTCTCAACGCTCTCACGACACAAACAAATAAAGAGACAGCCGCTATGAATGAGATATCAGAGGAAATGCGAAAAGACTCGCGGTCTATGTGGGTTCTTACTTCTGCTGCGCTCATCTATTTGCCTGCGAGTCTGGTAGCAGTATGTCAAATCTCCCTTTCCGCTCGTACCCCTTCATGTTTTTACATTCTTTTATGTCTCATACAGCAACAAGCTATGTATAATCCTTTACATCCTATGATAACGGAATTCTTTGCGTTAGGCTATATTTAGCTCCAATCTCATACAAACCTCATCCCTCCACCCAGGCCGCCTTATTGTGACGCCTCAGATATGGTATTTTTTACTTCTGACGGGAGGGTTAACCGCTATCACCTTGCTTGGAATTTATGGATGGTCAAAATGGACTTCAAGATTAGACTGCAGAAAGAACAATGCAGGAATTCAAACCCCTTGAGCATTATGGATATCGGAATAGAAAATGTAGAGTAATAAAATGCTCCTGACCTGAAGGACATATTGATAAGACCCCGCNTTTTTTTATTGGGTATTTGTATTTGTCAAAACATCTCTTTCTGATTTTTCTTGTTCACCTGAAATGAGGTCTCTGAGCTCCTGGTGGATAAGACTTATTATCTCTTTGCAGTCTTGGGTCTCCACATGCTCATGACCAAACATTTCTGTAAAGCCATCGTTGGCCTTCTCCATGTAATCCAGAGCCTCTTTATGGCGTTCTAGAGTTAGATATGTGAATCCAATATACTTCAATAGAGTAAATGTGGTTTCATGCGATTTGCCAAGTGATGACTCCGACTCTTCAGCAGCTTGAGTAAACAATGACAAGGCCCTCGGAGCCTCACCTATTTGCAATAGTGCCGATGCCAAATTCATATGGATATCCAGCAATGTAGGATCATTGGGGCTCACAAGTGGTTCGTATTCTTCTAAGGCCTCCTCATACGTAGATATTGCGGACTTTAGATCTCCAGAATCCTGGTGAACCGTTGCCACGCGAGCTTGTGTTTGGAATGCGAAAATTTCTTTCCCAGGTATACCCTTCGCCTTCGTCAAACATCTTTTGAGCACTTGTAAGGCGTCCGAAAATTTTTCTTGAGCTTGGCATGATATACCGATGCCGAGCAAAACATCGAGCATTAGTTTATGTTCGGAAGAGGGATTCGCTTCGAAATGGTCCAGCACAATCTTGAAGTCCTGCTCGGCTGAGGCATATTGGCCGAGGTGAAGACGTACCACCGCTAGCCTGTAGTGAGAGTCGACGGTTTTTTGGGTGATTCTCTCCAAGTGTATCTTTCCTTCCTTGCAAGGCTTCGGAATGTAGCTTTTCAGCTTCTGCCTCGTTTCCAGAGTGAGCCACTGTGCTCGCGAGGTTGGACAACGTTGTCAAAGTGGATGGATGGGCTGGTCCAAGAACGGCTTTTCTTGTTTCCCAAACTTGTTTGAAAATCTTTGCAGCTTCGTCATTCTGTTGTTGTGCAGCACGGACCAAAGCTATGTCGTGGAGTGAATCTAATGTTTGTGGATGGGTTTCTCCGAGCGTCTTTCGTCGACCATCTGCTGCTTTTGTAAGGTAGGAGATTGCTTCATCAAGTTGTCCTTGTTTAAAAAGAAGTCCGCCATAATTATGGTTTGCTGCTAGGATGAGACCGTCATTAGGCTCAAATACGTGCTCTTCCGAGAGTTCTTGCTCAAATAATTGTCTGGCCTCCTCGAATCTCTGAGACTCCGAAAGTGCAACCGCAAGGTTATCCATCGCGCTCACCGTCTCCCTATGTTTTGGACCGAAAACCGACAGCATCCCCTGATACGCCTGGCGCCCTCGTTCAACAGCGCCAGATGTATCACCTATGGAAAGGAGATGTGTCCCCAAATTATTAACAGCAAGAAGCGTAGACTGGTGAAGAGGCCCGACTGACCGTTCTGAAGCATCTATAATATCAAGCATCTCAGTAATTGCTAACTCATACTCTCCTATATCATGGAGAACTTGTGCAAGATTACTTCGAACATGCAGCGTCTCCGGATGAGTTGAGCCTAAGGTCTCTGAGCGGCACTTCAGTACTTCTTCGTACCTTACTTTTGCTTCAGAGTAATTCCCCTTTCTGTGGAAACATGCTGCTATATTGTGAAGAGTAGTAAGAGTATCCGGATGGTCTTTCCCAAGGAGCGTCAATCTCTTTTCTAGAATCTCGAAGTCCAACTCTAGTGCTTGGTCGAAGTCACCCTCTTCCTGAATGATTACTGCTAAGTTGCTCTTTACTGTTAGATTGAAGGGATTGTTGATGCCGATGACATCTTGCATCTCAAGGAGTTGACGATCTATTCTTTTCGCTTCTTCATTTTCTCCAAGGGTGTGCATAATGGAAGCCAGTGTGCTAGAGAGATAGAAGGAATCAGGATGCAAATGCTCCTGAATCTCACCCACATCACCTTTTATTTTGTATAACAGCTCCTTTGCGTGCTGAAATTTTCCTTGTAAGTGGTAAATTGAAGCTAGGTTGCCCTTCGCGATCATTGTCTCTGCACTTCTTGGCCCAAGCACTCTCTCTCTTCCCGCAATGGCTTTGCGCAAGTTGTCTTCAGCATCTGGGTAGTTACCTTTGTTAGATAACGTATGGCAAAAAACCATCAATGCTGATAACGTTTCTGGATGTTCATCCCCAAAACATGCTTTACTGTGGTTGAGAGCCTCTGTGATGAGTCCTTCGGCTTTGCCATTCTTGCCAAGGTTCCCTAGAGTTTGTGACAAAGCTATCATCGTTTTGATAGTGTCCGGATGTTGGCTTCCAAGTGTCTCCATCTGACCTTGAAGTGCATCGCGGTACCAGATTTCGGCATTGTGATAGTTGCCCAGCTTAAAATGCATGCCCGCCATTTCGGCAACCATCACAAGGGTAGAAGGGTGATGTGTCCCGTAAGGTCCACCTTGCATCAATTGAACCAACTCGGAGAACATCTTGAGAGCTTCAATGTACCTTCCAGACTTGTTGTAAATGCTTGCCAAGAGGAACCTTGCAAGCACGACCACCGAATGGTCGGGAGCAAAGACTTGGTCTAAATCCTCAATGAGATTCTTGTAGTAAATTTCCGTCGCTGCGAGAACTTCAGTCTCGTCTTCCCATAATCTAGCGTCTAATAAGTGGAGGGACCCGTCAAGTTCCAGCGACCTCGCTACTTTTCCCTTTAGTGACCAGCGATGCTCTTCGGAGATCATTATTATCTCCTGTTGAAGCTCTTCCTCGCGTCTGGTGCTCTGCACAAGCCAAGCATGTGCGGTTTTGAGATCCCTTCGAACGCCGAAACCGATAAAATAGCATAAAGCAAGCTGGAAAGCAGCATTTGATGCATTCTTGTTCGCAGGCTGGCTTTGTGCTTGCTTTCTGAGCTCTGAGACAACATAGCCTGGCAACCTGGGATCGGCTTGAAGAAGTCGAAAATATATGGAAGAGATCTACCACATTTAGATCAGTGACACTTATGATAATAGATCCTTAAGGTTACCTTAAATTCTGGAACAGCAGTATCAATGTTGAGGGAGGCTTCTAAGTCTGTGACAGATAATTCGCCTACGCTGAAACTCAAATTAGTTTCTAATATTTCCCGCACGAATATTCTTAAAGTTACCTTGAACGTCCTAAAAGACGTAAGAGAACTGAGAAGTTCACACCACGATTGTCTCGGTTCGGTTCAAGTGACAGACTTAGAACTTGCCGCAGATCAAAAGGCAGGTCTGAAGTGTCATCGAACAGCTTTGTGAAGTCCTCCAACTTGGGACGATGGTTGTCCTTGCGCATCGCAGCTTCACGGGAATCTGCGGGGAATGGAAAACAATACCACATCATCCAAGCGCAAATTATCCCAAATGAGTAGACGTCCATCTTCTTAGCAGAGTCAAAATTAATCCATTCACCTCCGTATTGAGGATCGGCCCAGGGCTGTTTTATTGAGACTCGTAATAGCGCGTTGTCGAAGACCTGCGTGGAATAGCCAAAGTCTGCAATCTTCGCCAGAAATTCATCGTTGTTGGTTTTGAATATCAAAATGTTGTTTGGTTTGAGATCACCGTGGATAATATCTTTCATAAAGTTAGAAAATGGATGGGACTTTGTACAGCAGGTCCTTACTATGTTCATGGAGACATGATAGCCCTCTGGCAATATCCGCAAGGATTGATAAGACTTCTTCTAAACTTGGAGCTCTTCCAGTACTTGACAGTATAAAGTCTTCGAGACTACCGTAATCTGCTTTCTGAAAGACTAACACTGGCCACACTACTGGCCCAGCTGGATTCACATCCCAGCATATGCCTTCAAGAGTAATGATGTTCTCATGCTCTAGAATACCAGGAACCCCAAGGATGGAGATTTCAGAGAATAGGGAGGCAAATGTCTCTTCGCGATCTTGTTTTATTCGCTTGAATGCAAGGCCTATTTGCACATTGATGAGAGCTTGACGGATCTCTGCCGTTGCCCCAGCTCCAATGGTCTCGATTTCGGGGTGCCACACAATGGGAAGGAAATCGATTCGGAGATGCTGAGCGAGGGCTAGTATGGATATAAAATCGGCATGTTCCCCAGATCTTTCTTGCTGTTGGGCAGCGAGGTCGAGATGCGATTTCGTCAAGGGTGGATCAATGAGGGCTATCGAGCGGTCAGGCTGCCCTTCCGCAGCCCAAGGGTCCCAAGATGCTTCCATCGGCAGCGGCTAACGAGGCTTTAGAGGAGGTAAGAGAAATTACCGGGGATCGTGAAGCGTGTATAGAGCAACACGATCGATGAAGGCTTCTAGTCTCAAATATAGATTGGTCTCCAAGGTCAGATTAGAAAGTATCCTGCTTCGTACTTAGAGCATCATCAAAACCGAGGTAGCTGCACTCCAGGCAGCCATGTTGAGGATGATGTATAAGAAGGCTGGCAAGGCAGTTGCTAAGCTGTTACACTGACCCATTGCTTTTTATCGGGACAGGGGCTGTAGGAAAGCTTATGGGGTACCAAGTTGTAGGTTTACGCCAAAACAATCTAGACCTTTAAATAAAAATAAAATAAATTTAATATATAAAACTTGTTTTACTTATAATTTACTTATACTATATTATTTATTACCTGTTGGTGGCCGTAGGTTATTAACAGCAGCTTAAAGGCTCAGAGCTTCCTACAGAGCCTCCTGCTGTACCGACTTCTCCTTTCTACATCCCTTAATATATAATAAATATGATTAATGAAAAATAAATACATTAAATTTTACTATATATAAAAATTATATTAATTAAAAGCTTTAATTATGTATAAAATTTAAAACAAAAATTTTCTTTATCATAGATCTTGATTGTTTTGGCGTAAACCTACAACTTGGTCCCCCATAAAGGCTGGAATATGCAGTATCTGGTTGGATGCAGCTTTTTTTNACGCAACTCACCTGACCCCTTGGTATCCAATCCATCCTTCACAAACCGTGCTGACGATAGTGTAGAGAGGTTCGGNTTTTTTACTATAAAAAATTAAGACGTAGAAGCACCTGGTATTACCATATCTGAGGTAGGACTGAGAGTTAAAGTCGGTGGTGAAATTTACCACCACCTGGCGACAGCAGTTGAGATCAATCAACGAGGCTATGACTTCTCTCAAAGCCCAGTTGAAATCTCGACGTAGGAGAACCGCCCATGGGTGTTGGTTTGTCCCAGAAGGAAGTTTACAGGAGATCCTAACCAAGGACGCCATCTTGAGTCGCATTTCCGAATGCGGGATTCCCCTCGAAGTTCGATCAGAAGTGGTCGACCACGTCCTCAGTGATGCCCGAGTCCTCTTTGCTATCTTGGTTCGCATCGAACAAGAGCATCTTATTGCTGAGTGCTTGTCCCACGACATTCGGGACGACAAACTTTCCGTTATCACCCCGGAGTCAATGGAAGGATTGAAAATCGACCCAAGGTTTTTCGAAAAAAGATGGGAGTTTCTTGCGCCTATATTTCGACGGAGAAATGTTCTTCTCAAACTCAAAGACCAACATGTTCTACCATTTTTGGAAGACCGGAGATTAGATGACTCCCAAGGTGGCTATGCAAATGCTTTTCGAGTTACTCTAGATGCCAGGCATCAAGGCTTGGTGCAATTTGGGCCGGATGATAAAGTGGGCAAAAGAACGTTCAAATTCTAACGCACGAGTTAATATAAATCATAAGAAGTCATAGTATTCAGAAAATAATTGAAGATGGATGAAGACGAGGAACTCATTGCGAAAGAGTTTCAAGACGAAGATAGGATTCTCAAAATGCTCAACACCCTACATAACAAAAGCATCGTCCAGTTGTACATATCTTACAAACACAAAGGTGTATACAACTTCCTGTTTCCCATGGCAGACATGGACTTGGAGCATCTTCTGACTGCAGCCTCAAAACCTGTACCTTTCCAGGATGACATAGCCGTCATCAAAGCATTGTTCAGTTTGGGTGCTGCCCTCGCGGGAGTCCACGAATTTTACTCAGAGCAACTTGGCGTAGAGTTCAAAGGCTGCCATCATGATCTGAAGCCCAGGAATATTCTTGTTAGTCAAGGCACGTTTGTGTTGGCAGATTTTGGGTTATGTCGGTTCAAAGGACTTGAAGCAGAGTCCAAGTCGCTCTCGAAAAATATTGGAGACTATCTGGCCCCTGAGTGTCGAGAACCAAACATGCAACGAAAACTTGTCGGACGAAAGAGCGACATCTGGTCTTTCGGCTGCATCATTGTAGAAGTGTTGGGTTACATGACTGGCGGGGTCGATACCGTCACGGCCCTCCGAGAGGAGAGGTCTACGGATTCAAACGGATGGAGAAGCCATTCATTCCACTCAAATGGTGGACTCAAGGTATGTATTCAAAACTGGTTGGATATAAAGTCTACCAATCCAAACCACGTACTGCTGGTCGACTTGATTAAGCGCATGCTCTCTACCGACCCAAGCAGTCGTCCAAATGTGAATATAGTTCAGAATATCCTCCGCTGCTTTTATTCCAAGTGTCTTCTGGATAGCTCTCTCGCGTTGTGTCAAGATCTTGTTACCAAGCATATAAACCCACATTTCTTCTTTGACTCCGCACGGCTCAAGTCATGGGGATACGCTGTCGGTATCTTTCAACCTCGACATGCTTGGTCTTGGAGAACCTGTCAAGTGAATCTCTTGACTGACGCCACTATTGAAATACTCGAAGGGTTGTACGGCAAGCTTCAGACTATTTTAGAAGAGGCTCCATCAATTGGTAGTGACGACGACTCCGAGGAAAATTCATCGGTTGACACAGACGTAGAGGAGCTAGGGATAGATGTAGAAAGTCGCGAGGTTCGAGACACAATTGACAAGCTGCTGAAGCTTATCCCTCGAGACGTCAAGGCAACATCCGAGTTATTTCTTCTCACCAATCTTCTAAGCACGAATAATCCTCTTGCATTGCATCAGATCCAGCTCGCAGCAAAAAAGCAGGGCAATCTTGTTGCTGTTGGCTCCATGGCCGAGCTCAAGCAAGTGGTTCGGCAAGCTCAAGGCGAAGGGACGCTTGGGGAGCTGGCCAATACGCTTCCGGCTGGGAGCGAGGTCACTGAAAGAAGGGCATTCGGAAGTCATATGATTGGCGATTGTTCCATTCCTAACTCCCCTTTGGAATCTGTGCTCATTGAGTGGAGACCATATAACAGCGCAGCCCATCGACCAACAGCAGAACTTCTGCGCCGAGTAGATGCATCGGTAAACATCCCTAACGTCAAGCGAAAGCCTTCAGAAGTCCGCGTTCTCGAATGTATTGGATACTACGAAGAGCCCCAGCGGAGATCCTTTGGAGTTGTTTACCGTCTGAGCTCACCAAGCCCCAGTAAAGCCCCGACAATTCTGGAACCAGCTTCTCTTTTTGAGCTGATCACGACAACATCGAACTCTGACCGTGGGAAACCATACCTGGGCGAAAGGTTTGAAATTGCGCGGACCATAGCTATGTGCACATTTTACATACATAGCTGTAATTGGCTTCACAAGAGATTAAACAGTCACAATGTCATCTTTCTTGTGCCGAAAGGATCAACTGTCTCTCGGAGTGCTAGGTTGCCATACCTTATCGGGTTCAACTACGCTCGTGAGGATAAGGATGACGAAGGTTCGTATGGTCCTCCATCGGAGTCCGAGCTGGTCCCGTACCTGCATCCAGACTACATTACCACGAAGAAATTTCGGAAATTGTTTGATTACTACAGTGTGGGCCTGCTCTTGTTGGAAATTGGCATCTGGCGGACCGCGAAGTCTATGAGTGATCCCCATCCGCTCCACAGCCCAGAAGCGCTGAGGACGGAGTTCGTCACTCGTTATCTGCCTGAGCTACCCTATTGCATGGGGGAAATATACTATAGAGCCACAAAAGCATGTTTAACGGAAGAAATTGGGACAATAGACACTCCGGAAGAGGATGTAGTCACTGCATTCCAGACACTAGTCATAGATAAGTTACAGACATGTATAGTATAATTCAACTCGTTCTAAGCGAGCCTTCAGAGCCCAAGTTATTTTCACATGAGTTATGAACTCCTGCTCCCTTTCGTATCTCGAGGGTGCTTCATAGCGCTCTCAGCCTTTCCGAATTTGCACACTCTTAATTTGCTCCTTAGGACAGGTCAGTTCACAGGCTCATGACCAGACTCACTACGGGTATGGGTAACGGGTGCCTCTCACTTCTGTCAACAGCATAGGGATTGTCAATCGAATGCCTTCGGAGCATTCCTAGACCATGGGTTAGCGCCTGGGTCAAGAGGCCGGAAATGGTGGTTAGCTGTTGCATAATTATTGTGCATACTTCTGATGTGAAATCGGTTCCAAAAAGAGATCGGAGCAGGGTGTCTAGACGCTGAGGATCGATATATCGGCCGTTAAGGACTTGGATATACTTCTCCATCGAAGAAAGGTGGGTGCAAAGATTCCTATGATTTTAGTTGGTGTTATCTTGGAGGTAGCAAATAGGCTGGCAGAAGAAAGCCGTGATGGAACCGGAATGTTAACATGGGTCCTACAGTCCGCTGGAGGAATCAAGCAAGGCGTGATTCACTACCAAGAGATGTGGTGATGATGTGGTATTACCGTATTCGTCGCCTCAGCTGCGGGTAAAGGTGTATAGGTCAGTCTGTGGGCGAATAGACTTGGTTCTTTTTAATTAATTTGCTAGCACTGGTTGAAGTCTTAAGGCCTAACTCGTAAGGTAAGTTATCCGACTTTGATGTACGTAAGGGGGTGCAAGAAAAGGCTCGGCCACTCCTTGCAAGGCGGTAAAGGGAATATACTGCCGCTTTTACCAAAACAATCATTGTTTACATTTCTCCTTCATGCCTTCCCTACAATTACTACTACAATTACTACTACAATTACTACTGATTTAATGGTTTGGGATACTCCTACTCGTGTGCGATTTAAGACTAAAGTTCAAGATAGTTATTCTGAACGTCATGCAGCTCAGGAATTAGGTATTCCTTATGGTACAGCTCAAGGATGGTTCAAAAAGGGGGATCGCGTGTACGAAGGGGTTATGCATGATTGTTAGCTCGACCACGAGGCTGCTTCCTTACACACAAGGGAGCAACATACGTCCAATTGGGAAGGACGCATCCGATTGGTTGAGATGTAAGACCCCCCAAATTCAAGTGTCGGAGAATAAAACGTATAATTTTACGTGTGACAAAAAGAAAAGGCATGGTAAGAATGACAGAACGTATTTTCGCACTTCAAGATTAGCTACCAAGATATATATTATTAACAACGTCAATTGAGTACACTTTGTATCCAGGTAGTAATCTATTCCTCACGCGTTCCTCCTATATGGAATTCGTGGCATCACAACTGCTGATTCTTGCAGAGCATTTTGCTTTTGTAGCATCGCCTCTCGAGTCTTGTCAATATCATAACCGGGTGTTTAGCGCCCCCCCAGATCCCCAGTTCCTCCTCTCCACATTCATGCCTCCTTGCGGGGACATTCAGCCTCGTGAAGATTCAGTCTCTCCACGTATTCTAGACTCAGGTGTCCACACAGATGGCTTTATCTGGTGTAGATATCAGTCTCGACGCTCGTCTTGCTCATAGGTACGAGGCGACGGCTTCAGCTCACCCTGCTTGTCTAGGGCTGTTTCCAGAACTGTACGCGTTCATCAACTTGACCAACTTCACCAGCTTCGTTGTAATTCAACATGTCCGCTATGAACCCCAAGCCCGAAGCTATATCAGCTACCCAACTTGAAGATGTCAGCGACAAGATGAAGGCGTCAGCCGAGAATTTCAGGTACGACAAACATGGCCATCTCCTTGTTCCTCAGCCCATGGACGATGCCAATGACCCTCTCAACTGGTCTGCGCTTCGGAAGGTCATCATCATTACTGTGGTTGCAGCGTGGATCTTCTTAGGGACACTCAATATGATCATTGTCGCCTCCGCCTTCTTTGCTATCACCGATGAATTCCACAACGAGTTCGCCGTGACAACATACCTCGTGGGAGGACCTCTCTTCTCCTACGGTGTGGTATCCTTGGTATGGGTAACTGCCGGAAACCGTTTTGGTGTTAGATTATGTTTCGTCTCGAGTGCTATTGTGGCCGGCTGTTTTTCGATCTGGGGTGCTAAATCGACATCATTTACCTAACTGGTGGTAGCACGAACACTTGCATCCATGGCATTCGCATCTCCAGAAACCTTGGGTCCCCAAGTTGTAGCCGACGTGTTCTTTCTTAAGGATCGTGCCAAGTCTATAGCTTTCATTACTGCTATGCAGGCGGGTGGATTTGCCATAGGTCCTCTAGTCGGTGGCTTCATTGCCACAGACCTTAGATGGCGCTAGATCCAATAGATAATGGCAATTTTGTCCTTCGGCGTAGCTGCTTTGCTCTTCTGTTTCTTCCCAGAGACACAATATACTTCGAACCTCGGTCATGCCGTGAAGAAAAGACACTTAGCGCAGGAATTCACATTCACTCGGGTTTCTGGGGGTGGCCGTGCAAAAGTTCACAGGTTTGGCCTCACACCCTTCTGTTGACGCTTTTGTACCCATGCTTATGAATTTTCATTTTTAGCTTCGTCGTGGCCTTTCTATATCCGTTTCGCTACCTTCGGCACCCTGTTGTGGTGATTGTTACTCTTTACTTCTCCTTGTACTTACTCGTGTCTAGTTATCTTATGGTGGGTACTTTCCTTGTGCCTGTATTATGGGACATGTATCTAACCCCTTCACACAGACTACGCAATCCATATCTTACCCCCAGGTCTACAACTTCTCTGCCAGTGCAACAGCCCTGACTTTTTTTGCACGACTCCTTGGTGTGTTTACCGTAATGATCTATTGCGGATTTCAAGATGCCTACCTTCAGAGAGCGGCACAGTCTGAGAATTTCGTACCAGAAAAGAGGCTTCCTTTCTTGATCGCTGCTTGCCTTGCGACCGTTGGTGGAACCATTCTTTTTGGTGTGTGCACACAGGGAAAGTGTCACTGGATTGTACCTCTGATTGGAAGTTTTGCAACCCTCTTCGGATTTGTTTCTGCATGTAGCCTTACTTTTTCTTACCTTGTCGATGTGTACCTTGCACGTGTTGATGCGACTCTGGTCATTGTGAATGGGTTCNAAAAATTTTGCTGCGTTTGGTATAAGTTATGCTATTATTCCATAGAATACAAATGCAGGATATACTGTTCCCTTTGGGGTGCTCGTGGGATTATCGGAGCTATCCATTTCCTGACGCTGCTATTGTGGTGGAAGGGCAAGGCGATTAGGAGCTGGACTGCAGGAAAATACGAGGAAGCAAAGGAAACACAACACGGAGAAACATTTTAAATGTATTTTATATCAAAATCAGAAACTTTTGATACATTTATTTTCGTCGTTAGGACGTGAACTAAGAGATAGTTACTACTCCCAATGTTGCGTAATTATCCAATCATTTGGCAGTTCGCAAATGCTATACCCTCGGCCGGTGAAAGTGGTATCACTTATGCCAATACATAATTCTACTGAAATTATAGATTTAATTGGCCAGTTTATCTAAATGATGACCATTGAAACAATTAAACTGACAATTCTAGTAGAATTATGCGTTTGCATAAGTAATGCCACTTTCACCGGCTGAGGGTATACAGTTAAAATTAGCTGGATATGGGTAGCAAATTTATCTGAAGCTATCCTTACTTGCTCTTACCGTTTTTTTTTTTACTTGAACTTAAAGTCGCCATATTTATTTCTGTGTAATTAAATAAAAGGATACTACAGCTACAAGGTGGTATCGGCATTTTTGGAGGCCTAGAAGACAGAGCATGATCCCTCAATCTCTTGTTCTGTAACACCTAGTTCATCAGACTGGGGCTAAAACTCCATTGTATCTGCTCGTAGTTTACCTAAGAATTTCGTAACCGATGGAACGTGTTTAGAGTGAACGACAGAATTTGAGGAGATTGATGTTCTTTATGAATGGTTAAATGAATATTTACACTATCTTGTAAAATCCGCTCATTTATTTATAAGTATTTTATATATAGCTAAAGATTTCAAGATGTCTACCGATGATACTAGAAGATAGTTATGTAAAAGAATAGTTCACAAAATATAAATGGCATTCGTAGAATTTGAAAATTAAAATTCACAGAACACATAAGAAACTTGGTTTTGTTACCTCCTATACAGTTATAATGTCACGATCACCAGCTTTAGAATTCAAGGAAGTTTTCAATTCACTAGTAGAACTGTACCTTTTTCCCTATAAGTTATTAGATTCTTAATTCTTTAAGGTTAGCAAATGGAGTTTTGCTAAGCGAACTGTTTCTACTCGTACACATACGTTGTAACGTCCACAACGTAGAAGTGATATATGACTACACCTGTTTTAGCCCATCAAACTATGGATTTCTCCACCATTTCAAACAATTATCTTGAGAAAGTCTATGCGGGTGTCCTTGGAAAACTGATTGGAGTCTACGTTGGCCGACCTTTCGAAGGATGGACGCATCAGTTGATTATGAAGGAGCTGGGGTATATCCGCTACTATGTGCACGAGCGATTCAACTTGCCGTTGGTAGTCACTGATGACGATGTCTCAGGGACCTTCGTCTTTGTTCGTGCACTAGAAGAGCACGGAATCACGCCGAATTTATCTGCTAAGGATATTGGAAAGACGTGGCTTAACAACACCATAGAGAAGAAATCCATCTTCTGGTGGGGTGGAAGAGGGGTCTCGACAGAACACACAGCTTTCCTCAACTTGAAGCATGGGATCAACGCTCCAGACAGCGGTTCTATCAAAACCAACGGCAAGACAGTTGCTGAGCAGATCGGTGCACAAATATTTATTGATGGCTGGGCAATGGTGGCACCAGGAAACCCATCACTTGCTGCTAAGTTGGCTGAAGCTGCAGCAAGCGTCAGTCACGATGGCGAAGCAGTTTATGCGGCTAAGCTCTGGGCAGTCATGGAAGCTGAGGCATTTATTTCTAAAGACGTGGATCATCTCTTAGATGTGGGATTGAGGTACATCCCTCCTGATAGCCTCATAGCGAGCCTAATCAACAATATCCGATCCTGGGCTAAGATTGATATGGACTGGCAAATAACCCGCAAACGTATTGAGGATATATATGGTTATGACAAGTTCTCAGGGGTCTGCCATGTTATCCCAAATCATGGACTCATGATCTGTGTTCTCATCTATGCTGGTCATGACTTCCATAGTGCTATCCAAATTATCAATAGTTGTGGTTGGGACACAGACTGCAATTCGGGAAATATTGGCTGTCTGGTTGCTATCATGCATGGACTGGCTGCGTTCGAAGGTGGACCGGACTGGCGCGGACCATTAGCTGATCGTGCTTTGATATCTAGCGCAGATGGAGGATACTCTGTGAACAATGCTGCTCGGGTTGCTTATGATATAGCTAATATAGGCTACAAGCTTGCTGGCCTACCTATTCTACCAGCCCCGAAGAACGGGGCACAATTCCATTTCACGCTTCCAGGGAGCGTCCAAGGATTCATCGCAGGCCGAAATGAGCTTCTGCTGAATCAAGTAAAAGTCCACCAAGCTATTGATGATGAAGGACGGCCTGGACTTATGATTCAGCTCAGTGGTCTAACAAACGGGGTTGAACCAGTTGAAGTACTCACCCAAACCTTTACACCACCTGAGATAGTAAAGATGAAAAGCTACGACTTGATGGCCGCACCGCTCATCTCTCCCGGACAGATTATAACTGCTTTCGTCCGCGCAGGAGCGTCAAATACCGCACCTATCTCAGCAAACCTTAGGCTGAAGCATTATAACGAGGCAAACAAACTTTCATCCTTTGACGGCCCCTCTACCGTGCTTTCTCCAGGTGCAACACAAGCTCTTACTTGGACAATCCCAGATGTCTTCGACAGTCAACCGATTCAACAGATTGGTGTAGCTTTGTCCTGTCCTAACGGAGTTCTTGACGGCATTGCATGGTTAGACTGCCTTTCTTACAGCGGTACACCACGTATGACTCTTACACGACCCTCAACAGCCCCGAACAACCCATTCATACCAATCCCCCCTGACAAGCCTTGTGACTTTTGGAAACGAGCATGGATTGACAGCATAAGTACATTTCACACTAGGTTTCCTGAAGCGTCATTTTACTTAGCACAAGACCACGGGGAGGGTATTCTAATCACCGGGACTAGGGAGTGGGTTGATTACAAAGTCACAGTACCTAACTTCAGGATCAACCTCGGGAGTGCTGGGTTGACTGTGAGGGTTCAAGGATTAAACAGATATTATGCTCTTATTTTTAAACCTGGACAGTTGGTACTGGTAAAAGCAAAGGATGAACTAAGATCGGAATTAGCCAGTATAGACTATAACTGGCAGTTAGATGAGGTGTATTCCATTTCTGTAAGCGTCGAAGCGGAGAATATCACGGGATATATCGCCGGAGAAAAGATTATGGAGGCAAAGGATCGGGAGTATATCAGCGGTGGGATTGGAGTTGTTCTTTTAGATGCAAGCGTAACTGTAGATCAGTTTGATCTTTCTCCTTTACATTAGGTAACTTGACCCTAATAAAATCGCATCATTACTAACTAATTTGTACCCCAATTTACAGTAGTAAAATTTCCAAAGAAAGATATGGTCTGACACATATTTCCTATTAAATCGTCTTGTCTATCTAGGAAATCGCATATCCTCCAAGGATGATACTTGTATATGATAGGAGAATCCCTTTACTATATTTCACGAATACTCATGTACGTATAATATCAATTTCTGGCGGGTAAAAGGTTCAGTCAGACAATAGTGTGCGAATTGCTATTACCTTATATTTGTTCGGGGACATACTTCCGCGCAATATAAGCACAACTTAGCCGTCCTACCACCTTTTCAGAATTAAAGTCCGAAGCTGAGCAGCGTAAGTAGCTGATCAAGCTTGTGATGGAAGAGCCATCTACCGATTTCTAGAATGAAAGTACGTAAGTTATTTCGAGACCGTTGCTTACTCAGCTCGCAAAAGCCACGATTAAGGAATCGTTACAAACGATTTAACAAACCGGGGATTAGAAATATTCTCTAAAACATATTACGCGAGGTATTAAGCATAAGAATATTGATTATCCTTTTCTCCGTCCTATCGCCGAATAACATTACCAGAGTATAAATTCATTAGCAGGGGTGACCTATACCCCAACCTTTGATCCAATTCTGGAATCAGAATTCGCTCAACTAAAGCAATTCCAGATTCATACTAGTGTAGAAGTATATTAGTGACCAAATGACGACTCTGCCTTAAATAAGGGATTTCCTATTAAAGGAATTGTATCAATAAGATGGCCTGATATACGTCGATTCCTAATATTCAAGGAGATTGATTGCCTAACATCCATGACAATTTTTAGATGAACCGCATGAATGCACGTAATATATCCAACAATCCCTGCGAGTACCGCCTAGCTGCACGAGACTTGAGCTGTTCGCTGATGCGTGAGGCCTTTGGAATTGTGGAGCTTCTGGGTATTATGCGCCGGGTTATGTTCATCTCCTTTTGCGCCACCCAATATCCGTAACCCGAAGCTTTATGGTGAAGAAAATATCCCTCGGGCTTCTTAGGCTTCGGAAACGGCTTGATGGCTTTCTACGATGCAAGCCTTACCCGTACGGTGTAACCCTCGGCGTCTCCTCAAGTCAAACAGACCAAATTACATTTGACTGTTGTGATAAGAGCTAAATTTAAACGGTTCACTAATCAGCATAACGCATAATTTACATAAAATTGTGTAACAGTAAGCTACATTCCTCTCAGAACCAATGGAACGGATAAAAACCGTTGTACGGCAATTACCATCTAACATTCACCGGGACTATTTTACAGCCGCATTCTTTCTTCGGAATGTAGTGTTAGCCAAGCGTTTTCGCTCTTGGAGATAGGTTCTGACAAATCTCCTAAATTCTCAGCCTTACTGTATCCTTACTCCCTAAATATTTCATAACCCCGGTTTGCAGTCTCTAATTGTTTAAGATCCTTGTATTGTGCGAGCTTATTTTACGAATAGCCCAAATAAGTTTATACTTCGTGAAGTCTCGTTTGACGCTTGAAAGTGGGATGTATATAGTTATAGGGTGGGTAGTACGAAGTATTTAATAAGATTTTAGTTCACCAACCTCGGCAGCTGAATAATCCTAACACAATAGCCTCGATACCCTATGACTAGTAAAACAAGGTTTGTCCTTTAATGTTATTTTTGCCAACGATATTATTTGACATGTAAACTATTGCAATAATATGGTGGATCCATGCCACCTATGATTGGCGTATGATGGCACGTTGGCTCCGTATAATAAACAATCACTACCTACTACATTGATTATGGTCGTATATATATCCTAGGCTTTGAGTACATTAACATAGTTTAACGAGCAGTTCAACTTCCCTGTGTAGATCCAGCGGAAACCTAGTTTAACAAAGCAATTCGTTGATATTTCTATGTTCCTAGTTTTGCTGTCAAATATAGTCAACTTNAAAAAAACCTATTATTAGTTATTATTTCTAATGATTATAATGCTTAACTTATGAAATTACAGTAACAGAGCCAAGTCTACAGCATTTTGGTAGGAAAAGTCGGGTCTGTATGCATCCGCTAGCTGTGACTCTGTCTGCAGATAGCTGGTAAATCTATATGCACACCCAAGTCTTTCAGCTCCATCTAAGACCCTTCTACTAAGCCTTAAGTTTTCAGTTGAGTATGTAATCTACGATGCACCTTTCTGTGGCGGTTCTTTCGGCTTAAAATTCTATCCTCCCTTGTTGTCGTACCATCTGATCTGACATCCCCATCGCAACCCTTCCAAATATGATTGATATTATTCCAATAACTCTACTCTTTGACAAATAAGATGAGTAAGATAAGACTATTGTAAAGGGTTTTCCCTGCAACTAGACTCGTTAATATGTCGGAATGGCGACATGAAGTTACTGTTGATGCTATTTCTAATGATTATGCATACGTCTTCTGACAACTTCAGAATCATTTGGATATGAATTAGGAAGGAGGATATGACCTCAGCTTCAAGCTGAACTAACTCGAGCATCTATCTTATTCTCTGAATTATTATATATACTTCATCTCTGGTCCTCAATTCTGATCTATCAAGTTTCATCTCACTCATCTTCATCTAATAACTTTGACAACTACTAAAGCTTTTTCAAAAGNTTTTTTAAACTCAACAACTATTAACCATGTATCTCTCAACTGCTTTTACTACCGTTCTCGGTCTATTCTTGACTTCTGCGACGGCTATCCCAGCTGTGGAACCCCACCCCATTTCCGTGGAACCCCATAAGCTCGTAAGCAGACAGGCTAGCAGCTATCAGCTTGAATTTTTCTCAGGCACATCTTGCACCGGTTCTACTGGGTTTTTTGGCGGAGATGAGGCCACCGGTAGCTGTGTCAGTAAGTCTATACCTTTAGCTCCCCATGTCCAAGTTAACTTAACAAAAGTATATCTTACATAGTAAACTAACCACAAACTGTGATAGGCGTCATCGGTAACTTTGACAGTGTCCAGCTAACTAATCCTGCCGGATGCTCTAGTAAGTTTGCCCAACAAAAATGATTCTATACTTACTTAAAAGAGAGTACTGATCAAACGCTTCTTTAGCCGTCATTTTCACCGACGCTGGATGCACTCAAAGCAGATTCTTGCTTCCTAACACCGACTGCAGTGGCTATACAGATGGCTCCCCAATCAGGGGTGTCATCATCAACTGTTAAGTGAAATAACCCTACTGGCAAAACGAAATACAAAGGGGATGGGGTGATTGTTCGGTTGTCGCTGCTGTTGCTGTTACTGCCACTGCCAATCTACTGTCGCTACCTCTACTAAGTCATATTAAGAATGCGTAAACACCGAGGCCTTAGGTTCAATATGGCATAAGAACTACAGGAAAGCCTGGGTGTGAGGAGTCGCGTTATATAGTGAATCTAAAACTTATGCTTAATGGATATCCTCTATCGATTGTGACTCTATAATACCACCACATTTACGCACTAAGTTTAAAAATTTAATAACTTTTAATAATATTTACTCTTCCTCATTGATCCAAGTAGTATAATAGTTCTACCTTCTTACTTATTGTAAGTCGTACCGTCTTTTTTTATGTAGCAGCAATCAGCAACATGGGAAACACTTCATAGGTTCCCTATTAACATCATAGCAGGAGTTATATGATGGCTAGATCTTCTCTTGAATCCTTTGTAAACCTGTCGACTAAGTAATATAAACCGAATCACGTACATTGCCACTCGTTGAGATGATTGATACAACTATGAATAGAATGCGAAGAGATAAATAAGCCATTTCAATTTACAATAACTGAACATCGTACTATAATCTGGAAAAAGTGAGATCATTCTTTTATAAATATAAATTAAATCAACGAAATATATATTACGAAATACAGCATGAATCGAATCTAAGAGCTTGAGGGGGAGTTCTAAGATCGAGTTTACCCTTTTGCGCCTTCGCTCCTTCAGCCTTTCACTCTTGTTAACAGGACAGTCAGGACTGAACACAAAATCCATAACCACCTTAGCACATTGCTCCTGTTCCTTCTCATTTACTATAATAACCCCAATAAATAAGTATACAGCATCCTAGACGGCTTGGCAAATGTATCATTTTGCCCACATTCTCCTGACTACTACTCCTCGCCAAAACCGAAATTGCATGATGGCTTTCGAAAATTAGAGGTGAGCCTAAACCGACCTAAACTGCCTGTGTTTGTACCTTTGTGAACTTTCGAAATTCGCTTTTTAATGCCTCTCAGATTCTCCTCATTCAATACGTTGTGAATTTGCCGTCATTAACCATATCTTATCAAATAGAGAGAACTTCTGCAAGACGCAAGACGAATTTGTGGGATCGCCGAAAGCAAGCTTCGTGGGAGTTGCCGAGTGCACTCCGTTCAGCCTCTTTATTATGGTATGATAATAACTTCACATGTGATGTCTTTGGAAGCCATTCGCACCACGCAATGCTAATTTTTGCTTGTCAAGCTGGATGTTGTATTAGTGATCCAGACGAGCGAGAAGCTGTGATCCGACTGTTGGAGGATATTGAGATTGAGCTCGGCTGGGCAGCAAAATATCGTGCTAATGAGCTAAGAGAAATAGTCTCTGAGTCTTGAATTCGCTCTAAAGTTTTCTGATATCACCACGCAGATAACGACGACTTTATGGGTTGCATTGGATCACATTTTTATAGCAAATTTTCGCATAGAATTTTGAGAAGAGAAATAAGCTTTCCAGCTATTGTATATAAAATTCAGGCAGATGCCTCCACTGTTTTAAATTTGATCCATTTCGCGGCTATTTAGTTTTCTGTCTCTTCCCCCTCTTTAAAAATAATAGCCATGTTCGTACCACATCTATCTCTGGACCTTGAAAGCCTAAGACATAACTTGTTTATAGACTTTGAGCTATTGAATCGGGTCTCAGCTAAATCCACTTAAAAATTACAGCTTAACGCGGGTAGAACGTGTAAGTTGATCGGGGGTAGAAAATAAAATGTTTAACAAGGGCAAAAATAATTAATCTGAAGGAGGTTTGCTTAAGCTGATCAGATGGAAGGTAGTGTATAGCGTCTCATTTTCTCCTTGGTTGCTCTCCCTCGGAGTCGAGAGCTTACGCGATCGGACAACCACTGTGACCACCAGGTTGTCGCCCGAAAGCAGCTTATTGCTTACCACGACATTCCCCCTCTAGCATCGTACACCGTGTCTATCGGTTCCAGCAGCTCCAGCAGCTCCATCTCGCCCTCGTTAGCCAGCTGGAGCAGGCCCACTGTAGCTGCGAAAGAACTTCAACCATCTTCTCGCCCTCCGCCACATGCAGCCCCGCGGCGTAGTGCAAGTAGGTCCTAACCTCACATCTTCACTAAGTAGTTTTGTATTTCTCTTATAGGAAATAGCATTCATCATTGAGCCAGTTTCATGTGCCGTAAATTTGAGATGATAGTTGCTATATCCGGGAATGAGTAAACGCCCCAACTTAGGAAAGTGAGTCCGCACACCGGTATCACGTTACAGGCATATGAATTCTTAAAATTACAGCTAAAAATAGCTGGTTTATGTATGATTTTAAATTAATCAATTTACACGTACTAAAAATCATTGTACTAAAAAAGTTATCAGACTTCGTTGCCGCAAAATATGCAGCAAAGTTGTACCTGCTTATGTCCGGCTATTTTTGCGGTGACCATTTGTAGAGTGAGAGCAAATTACAGTCGAACTCCTGGTTGGTGAGGACGGAATTAATCTTCACACCCCGTGACCCCGTGTCAAGCAACAGAAAAAAATAAGACAAAGTAAAGTGAAGCAAATGACCCTCTCTGCATTCGTGACTTGTTGAAACAAGACACGTGTGCGATGCTCAGGGATCTACGAACTCGATCATTCATCAGAGAAAGCGATGAAGGAGGTAAAACCAGCTATCGGCTCCAACATGCAATCTAATGCTAAACACTATTTGTCCAACGAAATGAAATTTTTTTGGTATACAATACATACTTAAAATGAAATTTCCGTTTGGTGCCTATTGCGCGACTCTATATGATACCCCCTCTTCTAATATTATGCCTGCCCATCAAGTTGCCTGCTTGCATAAGGGAAAACAATCTCCTGCCCGCCAAATTGTTCAATCTTCAGACCGTTTTCCAATCTACTACCTTGCTTCCTTCTCACTCAAAGTACTCAGACTCTTGTACTCCCAGAAGTGTTTATACCACGGTAGGAGTGGTAGGAGTGGTAGGTATCTCCTTTTTGGCGGCACCTTCCTGCTTCTCACCTTCCTTCTTGACGCTGCGCCACTCCATGCCAGCGCCGCCAAGGATGGAGAGGCAAGTAACGACGACGACAATTACAAATACTAGCCGTAGCGAAGTATCGTATGCTTGCAAAACTGCGTCGTGGGACTGAAGGGGGATGATTTTGAAGAGGCCGGTAATACCACTGGCCTCAATTTGGTTGGGAGTGAGGTTGATGCCTGAGATGCGAGCGAGGCGACTGGCCAGATGTTGGTCGAGGACATTCTGGCCAACTGAGACAAAGATAGCGCTAAAGAGTGTTTGACCGAAAAGCATAAGTGAAGCGCCAATAGACACGTCGTTGCGTGGGAGCACCGTTTGTGCGGCCATATTAGGCGCCTGGAAACAAAGACCTAGGCCAAAGCCGTACACAATCTGGTAACCGATCCATTGGCCTGTGGTCGTTTCAAGTTTAAGGAGAGTAAGCAATCCAGCTCCGACCGATGCAATGCAGCAGCCGATGAGCAAGAAGGGCGTGTAATAGCCGATTTTGGTCGTTCCTATGCCACCGGTAATGGACGAAACAACAAGGGAAATTACCATGGGAAAGAGGTGGACACCGCTCTGGACGGGTGAGCTGCCCTTCACAGTTTGGAACCAGATCGGAAGGAAATAGACCATCAATGTCAAGTGCGCGCCAACCATACAGCTCACCCAGAAGCCAGTGAAGATACTGCGCTGGATGAAAATGTGCGGCGGCACCATGGCTGTCTTCTGCCTCCAAACCTGGATCAAGACAAAGGCGATTAAAAGTACAATACCGATTATAAGTAATGCAACGATACGTCTATTACTCCACTAGACACGGTCAGTTTTGAGGGTTTAAGACGGGAGGAAAAGATGCCACGGGATGAGGGAACTCTAGGCACGAAAACTTACACTGTACGTGAAACCACCCCATTCTAGAGCTAGGCACAAGCAGACGACTCCGGGAAGGAGAGTAAGCACTCCTTCAATATTGAGCTGCTCCAGTTTCTCTTTCCAACTCAAGGAATTTTGAGAACCGGCATGGCTAGAGATGTGGAGCAAGAAGAAGATGAATAAGAAGACCACAGCTCCAAACGGAAGGTTAATGTAAAAACACCATCTCCAGCTGACGTTCGAGGTGAAAGCACCGCCGACCAATGGACCGATAATCGACGAGATGCCATACACGGCACCAAATAACCCCTGGTATTGTGGCCGTTTCGCAAGCGGGACAGCGTACACAATGAGAACTAGCTAATAATGCACAATGGTGTGAGTAAGAAGGTATGAAGTAGCAGTAGTAGTAGTAGCGAAGGAGAGGAGACGTACACTACCTTGCTGGACGCCTCCGGCTCCTAGACCAGCAATAGCCCGGCCAAAAATGAAAGCAACACTGTTCGGCGCCGCGCCACAAATGGCGGAACCGACCTCGAACAGAACGACGGAAAATAGAAAGGTGTTTTTAACGTTCAAAAAGGTATACAGTTTTCCAAAGACCAGCAAAAAGGAGCAATTGGTGAGCAAGTAGGCTGTACCATACCAGCCGACCTGGTTCGACGCGTGGAATTCGTTGGTGATGGTAGGTGTGACAGTTGCGATGATAAGTTTGTCCTGCAAGCAGGCTGGTCAGCAACTTATTATTCGTTCTTTGCGCTCGCTCACTCGCGGAGAAGTGAAGTGTGCAATTTTGTACATACCAAGGCGACTAGAAACATGGCAATGAAAACAGAGGCCATTATTGCTGCGAGCTTAAGACCCGAAGGATAATTGAAGTCGTCGCCAGCTTCTTCCGGCTCTGTTGAAATTTCCTTCCCCTGCTGCTGGGGCTTATCACTCTTGCAGAGGCCCATCGTGACACTGGCTCTGCTTCGTTCTTTGGACGGTGAGCAGTAATTTCAAATCGCGAACCTGAACGCCGTTGATGGATATTTGGGGAGTCGTTCACGACGTATGAGTCTGTTTTGTTCGAAGATATCGTTTGGCTGCTGAATGCAGGTTGGCCAAGAGGAAGAAAAGAGGCTGCTACTCTTAAATAATGAACGGTGTCTGGGTGCGTTTGTGACGGACGGTCGCCGCCATGGTTGGTATCTTATTATGGACTAATAAAGATGATATTTATTCTTTTGGCGGACAGTCGCTGCTATGATGTGGTTTTCCTAACATTAGCCAATAAGGAATAAGATTCATTCTAAATAACTTCCTGAGTTCATTTGTGACGGACGGTCAATGGGTGTGGCATCCTATTACTGACCAATAAGAAATGAGATGCTTTCTACATGATTTCATGGGTCGTTGTCACGTGATGCAGCCCGACTGTCCGACCGTCCGTCGTCCGTCGTTGTGCATAGTACCTGGCTATGGCTGACCATGTAATGTAATTTTTACTCGGCATAACGAATTAAACAATTACTTTACTCCTGATATGCTATATATATCATATGACCAATCTGCCGCCGACGACTACCGCGAGGTCAGCCAAGGGCAGGAGGTCAACACCTACTATATTCCCGGTGGTTGCCGTGCGCTCGGCCCTGGCCGTATGAACTACTTCTTCAAATTTGCAGGTCCCAGTTACAGTATTGATACTGCTTGCTCTTCCGGGCTTGCAGCAATTGAGGTATGTGCTCTGCTGAGTAATATTCTCGAAATCAAATAGAGGCTAATGAGTTGTCATAGGTTGCCCCTCTGAAATGACGAGGCCGATACCGCGGTTGCTGGCAGTGTCAATGTGCTAGCCAACCCAGATAATTTCGCTGGACTATGCAACGGCCACTTCCTCACCGAAGGCCATAACGCATGTAAGACCTGGGACACCGCCGCCGATGGGGACTGCCAAACAAACAAGATTAGGTCTGTCGTTATCAAGAGACTTGAGGACGCTGAAGCAGACAACGACAACATCTTGGGTGTCATTCTTGGCGCTGGAACTAATCATTCTGCTGAAGGCGTCTCCATCACTCACCCCCATGCCGGCCACCAAGCCTATTTGGCCCGCCAGGTGCTTCGCCAGGCCGGCGTAGATCCCTTGGATGTGTCTTACGTTGAGCTTCATGGCACTGGTACCCAAGCTGGTGACTTCGAGGAGATGCAGGGTATTATGGATGTGTATGCTCCGCTCACCAAACGCCGCACCAAGGACCAGCCTCCACACATCGGCGCTATTAAGGCGAACGTTGGCCATGGCGAGTCTGTTGCAGGAACAACGGCATTGATCAAGGTGCTTCTCATGCTCCAAAAGAATGCCATTCCGCCTCATGTCGGTATCAAAACGGAGATCAACCCTACGTTCCCCAAAGACTTTGACAAACGTAACCTCCACATCCCATTCGAGATTACGACTTGGCTGTAGGTACCTGGCAAGAAGCGGCTTGCAGCTATCAATAACTTTGGTGTTGCTGGGGCTAACACGACCATGGTCCTGGAAGTGGCACCGATTCGCGACATCAGGGAGACTGACCCACGCCAGACTCATATCATCGCCGTCTCGGCCAAGACAAAAGGATCGTTGGCAGGAAATATCAAACGCTTAGTTACTCATCTTAATGCGCATCCAGATATCAATCTCGCCAACCTTTCATATACGACGACGGCACATCGGTCGCTACCAGCACACCCATCGGGTGGTCATTGCTACCTCCGATGCGGCCCATTTCAAAAAGCAGCTTACTTCCCGCTTGGATAAGGTTGATTCGATCAAGCCTATTGGAAAGTCCGGCCCACCGCCGGTCGCTTTCACCTTTACTGGTCAGGGTGCTTCTTACAAGTCAATGAACTTGGAGTTGTACCGCCATGTACCCACATTCCGAGAGCATATCCAGCATCTTGTCTTCCTCGCTCAAGGCCAAGGTTTCCCATCTTTCATTCCCGTACACAATTTCTTGTGTCAATGGTCCTTCAGATACGCTGCTCAGCGGTACCAAGGATGAGGCCTCTGTATCACTTGAGGGCATCTGGCTACCGTCGCATCAAGTTGGGTGGGCCGAGTTGACTTCCTTGATCGACTGATCAAATCTGGAATTGGGTTTGAGGAACTAAAGCAAAATGCTATTCTACTTATCACGGCGGGAAGCGAGACCACAGCAACTCTACTCGCTGGTGCAGTTTACCTACCTACTTCGCATCCCGAGGTCCTCAAGAAATTGACAGCACAGGTACGAACTATGTTTAAAGATGAATCGGAAATCGCCCTAACAAGCGTTAACCGCTTTAATTATATGCTTGCTGTCCTCAATGAATGCCTTCGATGCTATCCACCACTCCCTCTTGGAGCACCACGAATTGTCCCCCGTGGAGGTACTAATATTGCTGGTTACACTATTCCCGGTAGCTTAGTGGGATCAGTGACACAATGGGTAGTGTACCATGATCCAACCATATTCGCTGATCCTAATCGGTTTGAGCTAGAGCGATTTACTCAGCCTGGTGTTGGGAAGTACGCAAATGATCGACTGGATGCCCTCAATCCATTCCTTGTCGGTCCTCGAAATTGTATAGGCTAGACCCTGGTATACGCGGAGATGCGTCTTATCCTTGCTAGACTGACTTGGTCATTTGATATGGTGTTGTGTAATGAAAGTAAAGGGTGGCTGGAGGAACNAAAAAAATTATCTGCTGTGGGACAAACCGGTCTTGGAGGCATATCTTAGACCAGTGAAACGGTGATATTGCAGCTAAACCTTAATATTGTGCCTTTGAGTGGAATGTATATTAGTCGCAAAAAGTCATTATTGCTAGGCCTGAATAATGATATATCCTGCACCAGCTAGTGGATTTCTCGTTAAATTACTTAAATTTATTACTGGTTGAAAGATATGAGGTGAAACAAAGATACCGGGCTTGGACAGCTTTACTATAGACTATACGACGAACCAGATCTGATTAAGGTTTTGAAATCTTAAAAGAGACTGAAATCGTTAGCTTCTTTATCATATTGCTAGATGGTATATGTTACATCCCACTACCTTTCTCAATTAGCTCGATACAGTTCGTGAGCAGATCTGCTGCTTCGCGAAGTAACTCCCACTCTGCTTGTAAAAAGATATATCGCAAAACTTTCAGCATACCCCCACACCCATTGAGCCTGTGATGAATTAATTCATCTGGGGATGCGATCCTATCTACACGCAGTAAGAAGGCGTTCATATCATTGATGTGATCTTTCAACAAACTGCCAGAAGGCGCCAGAGCGGTCATCGGACCGTCCACGGCATAGCTGTAGCACCAGATCACAAGACCGGCAGAGTATAAGACCCAGCATCGGCTGGGGATGATGCTTTTCCTTGCTGCGTAATCCGGAACAAAGTCGTGTCCGGGGGGGTATACCTCTCTAGGAGAACCCCTCGGCAGCAATACTGTACAAAGATAGCGAATAGAGTAAAAGACAGCAGCTCGAGCATCGGCGGTTGGGGTCCAGATATTCTGGATCCGTCTTCGAGCACTTTGAAAGTCCAATTTTGACATGGCTCGGCCCAAGACTCGCTTTGCACCAGCGAATATTTGGCACTCTACAATGTCAGCATACATGCTGATCTGGGCAAGATGGTATAAGGCGATTCTGCTCTCGAGCACCAGATCCTTGTCGAGCTTGTATCCCAGTGAGTCATTGCTGGTACTGGCTGCGGCCTTTTCACAGGATTGCTTCCATATATCAAAGGCGCATGCTATTGATTTGCCCCATTTTCTCCCTGCGCTGGGTGCTTCGGGATCTATACCAAGGGATTTAATCTGCAGGTCACGTTGGTTCATGTACCAGCTCACACTTAGCAAGCCGCACATTAATATATTTTCCCCAAAGTCGTTGGTAGGTACTTCCTGTCCGTTCAAGATTCTCTGCAAACCCTCAAGAAACGAAATTGGTTTGATATGATTGGCTTGGAGAGCTGATTTGATTCTTCCTACTTCGGTTGCACTTGTTGCAAACCATAGTGTGTCGTCGCAGGGCAGCATACATCTGATCTCATGGGTTACCATGATTGTAGAGTGTCCGAACATGGCTGCGTGGGTTGCATCAACCATAAATGCTGCGAAAGCGACTCGTCGGGTTGCTTCTCTTGTGATCCAATGCTCCCACGAGTCATTCGGGGGAGACTCCAGCCCAGATTTAGAGTAGGCTGACTTCTCTTGATATCTTGAAGGAGAATCAAGTATTGACCTCTCCGTTAACGCAATATCTCTACGGAGTAATGTTATCGTGGTAGCATGATGGATGTGTGCGCGTTCATGAAGGTTCCTCGTCGAGAACATTTTCTCATATATTTCGAGTAGCAGGAGGGCTTGGAAGACCCACAAACTTGCCGGATGGAAATGGGCGTCACGAAATATTTCCCAACGCAGGTGTCGGGCTAGCATGTTCCCTATGTCGACACTAGTTTGTATGATATTGGGATTGCCCCCTTTATTGGAGCAGGATGAGCCGATCATGATAATTGCAATGAGGAGTAGATTCGGTGTACTATCAGGGGAAAATGTTGGTTTGTGCACTGTAAGAGGTTAGCTCTATGTTGTAGAAAGCTGGATAGCTCAATCTGTGGTACTGATTACCGACTTACAAATTGGTAGCTGAGGGTGGAAGTTCCTCCAAAAATTATTTATAGATTCCTGCATCATTGACCTGTTTATGAAATTAAAAAGTATACGTTGGCTTTCTCTAATAATAGACTGCGCATCAGGGGAAAGACTGCGATCTATCTCGCCGAATTCGTTCTTAATAAGGTCACAGATCTCCTGGGCTTTTGATTCCGATAATATCATTGGCGAATGATCTTGCTCCATCGATTCAAATTCATTGCATAAGGGTCTCTCGGAAAGATTCCTGCCATTGACTTCGTTTGCATTTTCCTTTGGTTGATATTGGTACTGCATGTCAGTCATAGGAATATATCTGCTGTGAGCGTCTGTCAGTAGAAGAGCTGTTCAACACAATAAGACCACTTACTTGGCAATTGCCTCAGGGCCTAACGTCACCGTAGGCATTGTAGAACCGTTGCCAGGAATATTGCCCTCGAACAGAAATCTTATAAAGTCGTCTGACATTGTAAACGGTGACCGATTATAACCTTGGCCCCCAAAGTCCGGCATGGTGCCTGATAGTGCTAGTTCGTCCTGCCACAGCCCACACGTGTCGTATAGAGGATTATCCACATCTTGATCTGAGTACTCTGAACCGGTCCCCATCGGTTGACTCTCGGCGTTATATTGAAAATCCATATTTTGATCTAGCAAAGTGGTTATAATTTGAGGGGCTGTATTAATCGGATCTACGATCCTCGATCCGGGATTATAATTTACCCCCAATACCTGGGGGACAGTTGGTGCCGATAAATCAATTTGAACGTCCTGATCCGGAGAATGAAGCGGTCCAGATGTCATAACGGCGAGAGCTTCAATGTCCGCGGCTGGTGGTGAGTGTGGAGGAACAGTTGGATGCTTAGGATGAGGAAACGACATGTCAATAGCAGTTTGACCGTCCACCCTGAGGTTATTCTCGCGTTGCCTTTGATACTCTTTGTCGCTGTTGCTATGCCGATCCTTGTGGCGAATGAGTAAGTCTTCTCGAACGAAGGTTCGATCGCAATTGCGCATATCGCATTTGTAAATCTGCTGTGGGTTGTGATTTAACTGATGTCGATATCTAGATCGCAGTGATGTCTCAACACCCCGAAAAAAGAGCAGGCATTGACAAGTCTCAAGCTGTCTGAGGAACTCGTGACTTACAGATGTTCTGCCCTAGTATAGACCCTTCCACACAGGGGACATTTGAATACCTTGGATGACCGTTTACGTGCGCGACTTTGACTCTGCTCCATGGGTATCAAGATTGCTAGTAGACCCGAACACCCAGCGCCTCTCAGCCGCGTCGGTCTCACAGAGTTGCATTTCCAGGAATTGCCGCAGGCACGGTAGTGAAAGACGTGTAGAGGACGGATGGGTGATGAAGAATACAGTCGCATGCCCGTGTAGTCTTGCAACTGAAGAACACCGTCAGAATGCCACCTGCATGAACACTGCGAGCAATTTACCTAAGAGCTCCGCGCCGTAAGTTAACTAGTTACCGCCCCCTCAGCCCGTTACCCCATACTCCAGGTCATCCGGGGTGCGGGATTTATGCCTAGGCCAGAGTTGAGTGGGTGAGAACAAGCTGCTCCACTGCCTATACGTTGGGCAACGACCAACCCAGAGTTCCTGCATCAGACGATCTCACGGTCTCCCTTAGATAGAATGGCCACCATTCCTCCTACTAATTTATGCCCTCTTCAACAGCTAGAGATGTATCATATATCTTTTGTGCCAGCTGTTTTATCTGTGGGGGGAAAAGGGGACCGTGTGTATTATATATGCTGCCACTGTTTGATATCATAATCTAATCCAACTAGTATACATCTCTCAAATTCCTTTAGCGCAGTTTTTATCAAATGTTGTGAAGCTTTTACGCTCCAACCTTCCCTAACCACCCCATTCTTCATACGATACGGCCATCTTACAGCTCTAGTATCCACTACTTGAATAATGAAGCTAGAACACCAGGCTAGCATCTATACACCATTCAAACTATTGTATAAACATTTTTATTTATTAAGGGCTAAACTTATATTTTCTTTAAGATTTTATTATTGAAAATACTACAATTAATAGGGATTATTAGATTTGGATCCCGTGTTAGAATCATCTGTACTTTAACCCCTCCCACTTCCCCCTTCCCATAACCAAGTTCCTTGAACAGAACCACCCCGCATGCAATCTACTAGCGTGGGGTATATACCACCTTTTCTGCATCGGGTGATTTTACATAAATCGGCCGGTCTGATTTTTCCGGGCTCGACCTTTGGAGAAAGCTGAAACTAAATAAATTCTTTACTCAAGCACGAAGAGTGGGGGAGTGGGTGGCACCTCTTCCTCGCCCCTCCCCCAATGCTGCAATTCTCCGACCAAGTCTGGTATTGGCTCGTAGCTATACATGTTGAGCCATTCGCTCTAGTGGCGGAACGACTCAGTCCTCAGCTGTCGGTAGAGCACATTGCAAGATGGTAGAAAGTATTCTTACAAGGCTCTTTTCTCTCCAGGGTCGCACCGCCGTCGTGACGGGCGGAACAAGAGGGATTGGAGAACAGATGGCAATGGCCCTTGCTGAGGCTGGAGCTGATATTATTATTATCCAGGTATGTTTTCTTACCGGGTTGGCTCTTATGGTACAGAGACCCTTAATGAGTAATCGATTCTCTAGAGGGATGACAAGTTCCTCGGAACTAAGAGCAAGATAGAATCACTTGGTAGGAAGGCACATATATACAGGGCAGATTTGTCCTCAGAGGACGAGGTTTCGAGCTTGGCAAAGAGGATCTTGGACGATGGACATGATGTTGATATTCTGGTCAATTGTGCTGGGATTCAACGGCGACATCCAAGTCATCTGTTTCCGAAGAGTGATTGGGACGAGGTAACGTTTGGGCCCATCTATCAATGGCAATACTATGTTACCACTAATCATATTTCCTATCTCCTTCTAGGTGATCCAAGTCAATCTTTCTACTGTATTCACGCTCTGTCGCGATTTCGGTGCATATATGCTCACACGACAGAGCAAATCTGGACATCGTGGCAGTATTATCAATGTTGCATCTCTGGTTTCGTTCCAGGGAGGTCTGACGGTCCCAGCATATGCATCCGCAAAGGGAGGAGTGACACAGCTGACGAAGGCCCTGTCGAACGAGTGGGCATCCAAGGGCATCAATGTGAATGCCATCGCACCGGGGTATGTGGCGACGGATATGAATGAGGCTCTGATCGCAGATAAAGACCGTGCAGCAAGCATACTGGCAAGAATTCCCGCTGGACGCTGGGGCACGCCGGAGGATTTTGAGGGAGCGGTTTTGTTTCTGGCCAGTGCCGCCAGTTTGTACGTATCTGGAGAAATCCTTACTGTAGATGGAGGATGGAAGCTCGTTATCAAAGTGGTTATCTACTTGGCCTCGTGATTTAAATTACCGTGAACCTCCGTAGAGTGCACATAATGTAAACAGTACTAGAATGATATTACTATGAAGCTGAAGTTCTTTATATTTCAATACTAATGGACCGAGGATATTATATATTGCCTTATGGCTGATATTATATCGAAACAATGGTTTTAATTTATGGACNTTTTTTATTCCATCAAGTTTGAGAATACGTTTTCTTTATTCCAGTTTACCACTCACGAATTGCCCCGTCCGGACCNAAAAAAGCTCTTCGGCTGCCATGGCTCTGTCTCCTTCGCAATCTTCCTGACCAATTCCTCGTTGATCTCGATTCCCATACCTACCCCCGTCGGTGCCATAATATATCCCTCTTTTATATCAAAGACGCTCTCATCAACCAGGTACGTGGTTAGGTCAATGTCTCCCGCCTCAATATTATAGTGCATGCCCAAGCTCATCTCACAGATAACAAAATTGGGTGTTGATAATGCAACTTGCAGTGATGCGGCAAATGCAACTGGTCCCAGTGGGCAGTGTGGTGCAATACCGACATCGTAAGCCTCGGCCATCATTGCTATACGACGCGTCTCGGAGATCCCACCTGCGTGTGCTATATCAGGCTGAAGGATGTCAACCGTACCATCTTCGAGGAACCGTTTGATATCCCACCGAGTGTAGAGCCGCTCGCCAAACGCGATGGGGATCGTTGTCTGGCCTGCGAGCTGCTTTAAGGCTTCAGGATGCTCCATCAGAAGAGGTTCTTCGATAAAAAGAGGACGGTAGGGCTCTAGTGCCCTGGCTAATTGTTTTGCCATGGGTTTGTGCAGTCGCCCGTGGAAATCTAGTCCAGCGTCTAACCCTAGGGATTTGACAGCTTTTAGCCTCTCTACGCAGGAGTCAAGCACCGATGGCGAATCGAGCCAATTCATATCTTCCGTGGCATTCATCTTGACATATTTAAGGCCTTGTGATATGCGCGCCTTTCTAGATAGACTGTCAGCGCGAATATATGCAATTACTAAAATTCAAGTTCCTCACGCAGCCACTTCGATGTCTTTGGGTCGATCTCCCCCAATCCATGCATAGACCTGAACCTTATTACGGACTTTGCCACCAAGGAGTTGATGTACTGGAACCTTCAAGTTGCGGCCTGCAGAGGAAAATTACCAAGTTAATACTGATTTTGATTACTCCAATAGAAATATCCACTGATTTTCTCGGTTTACCTTTCAAATCCCAAAGAGCAATGTCGACTCCGGAGAGTGCGGACATAAAGACAGGTCCACCACGATAGAATCCATGTCTCCACATCATCTGCCAGATATGTTCAATGTCACTACAATACGTTAAAAATAAATGGCTAAGCGTGAACCAGGACATCATCCCCAGCTTACTCTGCTTCATAGCCTATGAGGCGAACAATCATCTCGTCCAATGCACCCTCCACAGCAAGTGAATGCCCCTCCAGTGTCGCTTCTCCCCAGCCATGCCCTCCTAACTCGTCCTTAATGAGCACAAACAGCCAACGAGGCTTGACGCGGAAATACTCGATGCTCTTTATTTTGGCCATAGCGAGGAATGTAGGGATGCACGAATGGAAAGGATGCTAAAGCAGATGAGCGACTGAATTGAACTCAGCGAGAATAGTGATGTAAGCAACTAGGAAGATAACTATTGAACATGGAAAATTGTCGTTAATTGTCGTTCATAGGCGTGAGTAGAAGAGTTTAGCTGTAGCTTCCTCTCTTACCACAAGCTCTTAACATCAGTCCGGTCTAGGACTTTGGCGTGGGGGACAGCGGAGGACTTCAAAACTCCATCGCATCAACATGACACCGAACTTTCCTCAGAGCCGAGAGGAAAGAGTGAGAAATGGAGAATTTCCATTGTCTTGTGATCCTACTCCTAAACAAGGTAAGGCATCCAAGGGGATTTATTGACATCTGCAGGAGCTTGCAAGGCGCAACGTTCGCGCGCAGAGCTTGCCTCCACGATAACAGCACAACATCTTCCCAGACTCTGCCACCACGCTAATCTACTGCTGGCTGCTCTTACTGCGCACTTACTCCACGCTAGTCCACTCAGCCTCCATCCGTAAACCCAGATGATTTTGCCGGTGTCGGCCACAGCCGCTCCCCAATTGTTGCCGATGATTAGGAGTTGATGTTTGATTAATGGCTAGTCAAAGGTACCGTATTAGTGTAATCATAAGGCAGTTTCGTTCGAAAGCCCACTATAACTACGGGATCGTTACAGTCGTCGAAATCATGAGAGGTATAAGGCATTTGCAGGGTTTTCATGAGGGAGAATGGTCGGTGTAGTAGCGGCCACCGACGGCTTCGTTGAGTTTAATTAGGGGTGGCTTGTTAATTTCAACGGCAGGTTAATGGGGTTGGGGTTACTATAACCAACGATACGCAATAATACAGTAATTTTACTAGGGCTAAGCTCCTCATTTACAAAACAGATGTCTGCATCTATTCCGAATGCGTCNTTTTTTATCTCCATTGCGCCATGAGTATGCTTACTATAATATATCGTCTTCGATAGCCAATTTGGATGTATAGTTTTAGTTACATACATTAGATGATGTTTTGTTTTTTAAAAAAATATTATTGTATAACTCTTTGGAACTCAGTCAAGGCTTCGTTCTAATTCAACCAACTCCGCTATTCCTGCTTTGATATCCTCCAGCCCGTCATTCCCAGGAACGGCACAAGGCTTTCGTGGTAAGCCTCCATAGCCGTAGAACATTTTCAGTGCGCACTTCACCGCAACGAAACCTCCTTTGATGGCAATCCAATCTCCGCGTGCAACAATAGCCTGAATTTCCCGGGCCTCATCCAACTTACCCATCTTGTAGAGGTTCATAATCTTAACACAAGCCTTGGGAGCAATGTTGGCAAGTCCCCCAATTACGCCATCCCCGCCAACAATAAGGGTTTGAAGAATGAAGTCTGCAGAGCCACCAGTGGTCAAGAATTTCTCATCTGTCCCGGCTGCGACGCGAACCAATTTGCCAGTATTGCCGCATGTAAGTTTAACGCCTCCTATATTCGGATGTTGCGAGAGCTGTAGAATTGCATCTGAGTTTAGATCCAAGCCGCTGCACGCGCTGGGGAAATTATAGATGAGCAATGGAATCGGACTCTGGTCAGCCACATCGCGAAAGTATTGGAGAATTAGATCCGGCGTCAACAGAGATCCGTAATAGCCTGGTGGCAGTACTAGTGCGTAGCTTCCTCCCGAACGGGCTGCCTCTGCACATAGCTGCACTGTCTCCTTGGTTGATTGAGCTCCACAGCCAACAATTAGAGGCATGTCTCTCCTGCCAATCGAATCGAGAGCTCGACGGGTGGTAGTATTGATGAGCATTCGTTCTCGGTGGTCCAGGTGAACGGCCTCGCCATTGCTGCCATGTGTTACGAGACCAGCGACTCCTGCCTTCGCGAGTCTGATGGCATGTTTCTCAGTGGTGTCAAGATCAATACCGTCAGTGGTATCATCAAAGAATGCCACTGTCGGGACATAGATGCCTGGAACAAGGGGTCTTTCAGTGGAAACGGGAAATGAGTCGTTGCTCCCAGAGAATGAGCTGGTTGAGGTAGGAGACATGACTAGAAACAACAAGAGACTAAGTTGGGGTGTAAATAATAAATGTCCTGTAAGATAATAGGATAAATAGGATATTGTTAAATAGCCAAAATGCCACCAAGTAGCAACCTTACATTATAAAATATCAAGAGAGAAGTACGCAACGGCGTATAAGGCAACCAAGCATCTATTGCCCAAGTCGACATATGTTTCGTTCACTCCACGGACTCCAGAAACCCCACACTGTTTTGGAGCTTACAGCAGAGAAGGAAGTTCTTGTTGTCGTGGAAGTTAGACTAACGTCAGGGGAGTCCTCCGCACTACTCATTTCGAGAAGTGGCCTGGCTAGAAGCAGTGACTAAAGTGAAAGGACAAGAATCTTGCCATAACCGGCCGGTACGAGTCATCCGGAAGCTCCTCTTACTCTGCGTAAATCACTCCCCCACGCTATATTATACCTCCAACTTCCCCGCATCAAGGGAGTAAAATAACGCATTTGCTACGACACATGACATGCTGCTGTTCTCGCAAAAAGGAAGTTATTCAAGTTTTTTTTTTTTTGGAAATTAGTCTTTAGCTACTGATGGTATGTCTAGCTAATTGGCGTGAAAAGAGAAATTTGTGGCTGTGTTATAGGCTGGTATTGATGGGTACACACAAAAATTGAACTTCGGGGCTATGAAAAATAAGATAACTATTCTAATCTAAACCTAGAGTCGACTGTTTACAGCAGTCAAGAGTGTATGTAATGTATCTAAAACAGGAATCGGCACTTGTAACTCTTTGGCTTTACGAACGGGATAGCCCAAAATGATTTCCACTTCCATTTTTCTTCCGGCTTTGCAATCGGCCTGCATACTGCTTCCTATCCCGGGCATGGCGAGGATCTTATCTATGAGTTGGTCGATTAAACTGTACTGTAATGGTACACCGCACTTGCGACTCACGTCGATAACTTCTCGCATGAGCTGTCGAGTCATGGGCATGGCGTTTGGAGAAGATTTGAGCCAGGACTGGGTATCGAGTAGTGTCAGAGTCGTGAGAGAATTCCATGCAGCATTCCATACAAGTTTCTCCCACCGCTTTAATTGTACGTCTTCCTCGACGTCAACTGGAGTTTTTCCCGCTCTCAAAAGAGCTACGAATCGCTCCAATCTCTCCTGCTCTTCTTTCCTTTCTCTTTTTGGATTACTATATAGGCCAATTTGCGTATGTTCGGATTTTGTATGCTTAACTATTCCTGGCACTGCTTGGCTTGCCCCAACCCACGTCTAACCATAGTTAGAAACTTCTTCAGGGTGTAATAAAAGTGGGGCTCATACCACACAGGAGAGAATTGCGCAATCTGGGAACGCTTTACGGAATGGTTCCTCGTTACCAACTCCATTTTGAATGATGACAAGTGTCGTGTTTTTCCCAACAGCCGGGCGTAGTATATCTGGCACTGAGTTCTGACCGATGGCTTTGTTGGCACATACGATATAATCGTACACGCTTGCTGCTTCTGCGGGGCTTCGAACCACTTCAGAATAGTCAGTATAGTGCAGGTATGAATGCTGGGTTTCATGCACACCTCTATTAGGATAATAAGTGTGCTTTCCGTGAACCTCGCTCTCTATGATAAGACCCTAAGGGAATCTACGATTAGATCCGTATGGTGAATCATTACGTATATGGAAGAACGCACATTATTCTTGACCGCTTCATAATTGGAACGGGCAACTACCGTCAGCGACACGTTATCCTGGCGGCTTAGTATAAAAGCATAGAATGACCCTATGCTAGATAGCCTAGTGTTAGCTAGCTCCGTGGTATGAATGCTGGAGGTACTACACATACGCTCCAAGACCAAAGAGCAATACATTGATCTTCTCGGCCATATTCAGGGTGGCGGGATCAGGCGGCTCAGCTAATGCCTGAAAAACTAAGCTCATAGAGGACAATTTCCAAATATGAGATGGAAAAAGATATAAGATGACAGATCCAAACGGAAGGATGGAGGATCTTTCTGGCCACTGGATAATTAACCCTGCCACTAACCCCACGCTTGCTCATGCAATAGCCGTCGTGGCGGCCCTAGGAATTGCTGTTCGCTCACGCCAATCCCAGGCGATCGCTCGAGCATGTAAGATGACAATGCCATAGCACTGAGCCGTGTTATAGCAGTGCTCTCCTGTATAATAATGCATTAGTATAGAAATCTCCTCGCGTTGCCCTGTGTCCCCATAATTTTCACCTGAATCGGGCACATTCTTAACTTCAAACCTCGAAACAAACCATCCGAGAGCGACATGAAAGATAGTACTTCTGTCCGGAAAGATGAACTGGGAAGTGATCATATTGAAGATGCTGAGCGCGGTCCAATCCATCAGCAACGTATCATAGTAACAAAAGAAGATGTGAGCGATTTGCTTTTCCTCTATCTATTGCTGAGTCCTGTCATCGCACTTACTGATTCTTATATGATAGAATAAAACCATTCTTCGGAAGATAGATTTGGCGATTCTACCCATACTTGTTTGGGTCTACTTTCTCCAGGTGAGCGCTTCTTTCTTCGTAGGGTCAATTCCTTCGAGCTAACCTAGAGAGACGAATAGGTTCTCGACAAATCCGTACTTGGGTATAGCGCTGTTTTTGGCCTTCAGCAAGATACAGGTCTTGTTGGGAGCCAGTACTCTTTAGTAGGCTCTATGGCTCCAATTGCACAATTGGTCTGGCTTCCCTTTTCGTCGTTCCTTATTGTGAAAGTTCCCGGTCGCATTCTGATGGCCTCACTGGTCCTTGGATGGGGCCTTGCCCTGGCTACAATGGCAGCCTGTCACAACTTTGGTGGACTCGCCACCACAAGATTCTTCCTTGGTCTTTTTGAAGCTGCATGTCTTCCGCTTTTCAGCATCATTACGAGCCTGTGGTACCGTAGAGCGGAGCAGCCGCTGCGAGTTGCTATATGGTATAGCATGAACGGTATGGGAACCATAATAGGCTCCGCGATCTCCTATGGTCTCGCGCAAATTCCTTCACCGGCTCTTAAACCGTGGCAGATAATATTCTTGTTCGTTGGACTTGTTACCATCGTAACGGCACCTGTGGTCTACCTGAGACTCGATAATGATATTGATACAGCCCGATTCTTGACTGAGCGCCAGCGTGCACAGGCTATGGAGCGTCTTCGAGCGAATCAAACTGGGTTAGGCTCCGCACAGTTCAAATGGGATCACATCATAGAAGGTCTTATGGATCCAAAGACTTATGTATGGCTCAGCATGGCGCTTCTCTTAAATACTGGCGCATCGGTCGCCAACATCTTCGGTCCACTTATTCTTAACGGTTTGGGGTTCAACCAGAATATCACCTTGCTTCTGAACATGCCATTCGGCGCTGTCCAAGTGCTTATTATCATAGTCACATCCTACATCGTTCAGCGATCTCGTATGAAGTCAGTCTTAGTGGCTATTCTCATACTTCCTGTGATTGCCGGTTTGGCTACACTTTATCGAGTCCCGCGCACTCATAGCAACCAGGGAGTTCTACTTATGGGCTACTACTTCCTTGCATTTCTCTACGGAGCAAACCCGCTCATCATGAGCTGGATCCTAGGAAATACTGCTGGTCAAACCAAGAAATCAATGGTTATGTGCGTTTTCAATATTGGCGTCTCAGCCGGTAACCTCGTTGGACCCCAGTTGTTTACTAGCAAGGATGCGCCTGCCTACATCCAAGGCCTACGCGCTGTATTGGGGATTTTCGTCGCTTTACTTGTACTTGTTTTTGTTCAGTTGGCATATCTTGTATTCTTAAACAAGATGCAGATGAGGAAGAGGAAAGCGAATGGGAAGCAGGAGATTATTCAGGACCGTTCCATGATGGTCCGGTATACTGAAAATGACGAAAACATGGAAAGCGAACGTGTACTTGTGGATCCAGAGACGGCAGACATAACGGATCGGAAAAATGACGAATTTATATACATCTACTAAATCACAATCTTTTTTCTTTAGGCGGGAATTATCTAGGGGTATGCTGGCTGGGATGCTGAATATGTTAAGGTTACTATTCTCGTAGTCTAAAATCAACTGCGTCATGTCATATTTATATTCCTATAGTAGCAACTCTAAGTAAAAATGAAAGGCTAGACTACCCATCTTTGGAGCCAGCTATTAACAAAGCGATCAACGTATCCATCGCCAATCAAGTCTGGCACCCTTCCCAATCTAGGGCAGTGTGCTATAGTCTTCTCAGTCTCGAAGAGCAAGCCTTTGATGTCCTCTTCAGCAATGTCAGGAGACACTTGAGTAGACTCATCGGAAGGTAGTGCTTCATTCGCACCATACTTCGTAGCATAAAAATCATATAATTTAGCAGTTGGATTTTTCACCAGATCTGGATCACTTCGCTCCAATTTGCCCAACCATTCCGTTGCGTCAACCGTCTTAAACGCGGGAAGATTTGTACGATGGAGAGCTGGCAGAAGATCCCTCGTCCAGTGAAACTTCTGGGGATTCAGAATGTGATACACAATATTAGGGTCTTCCACGTTGCTAGAGGAAGACACATTGCTGTCTCTATCTGAAAACACTAAATCAAGTATTGTGCTCGCGCAAATGTCAACCGGGAGCCATGACACATCCTAATGGAGCACCGTTATTAGCATTTCTCACTACGCATTTAAGAATAATCTTTATCATTATGGCAGTAAACATAATGTATTGAAATTGAACTCACCTCATCTAACTTGGGCAATGCACCAATGCTCACCGCACTCCTTATCATCAGAGGCACAGCTTCTGTTTCGTTCCAGTTGCCTGTTGCTCCGTCCCCAGCTAATTGTCCGATCCGGAGGACTTGTGCGGTCATCCCCATCGACCTCCTAGCATTGTTAACTATATGCTCGCTTACCATTTTACTTCGCCCATAGCCCATCTTCTGAGCGTGGTTGAGGTTTGTAATTATCGTTTCAGGTATGGAAGCAGGCCTGGGAGTACCGCTAGCAGTTGAAATGGAGCTGCAGAAGAAGAATTTTGCAGGCGAGGCCAATTGTACACGAAGGCAGATGCTTAGTAGATTATGTACACCTTGGATGTGTTGTGGCTCGAAAGACTGGATGCCGAGATTGAAATTCACAGCCCACGCACTGTGGATGACGTGGGTGAGAGTTGAGAGAAGCATTTGCAGATTATCATCCGATAGACCAAGATCAGAGTGACTGAAGTCACTGGGTAATGCAATTATCTTTGATCTTTCATGTTCAGTGAGCTGCAAACCACGAGACGAAAGGGACGTTAAGACACGAGAGAGAGCAGCAGGCTCATTGGCTGCCCTCACAAGGGCTACGACTTTACCAACATTCTCCATCTTAACAAGACCAGTCAGAAGAAAACTGCCCAAATTTCCAGTTGTCCCCGTTATAAGCTATAATGTAATGTTAGTCTCCAGTATACATGATCATGTATCTCATCGCCCATATCAAACTTACCACGCAGTCTCTCTCGGCCTCTGAAAGATCACCAGCTACCCTCTCAAAATGAGAGTACTTTTCAATCAATTCTTCCATAACTTTTATTTCATCAACTTCTTCATCTCCCTCTGATATTCTCATAGAGTAGAGATGTCTAGCAAGCCCTTGCACATTGCCCTTCTCGAAGACTATATTCTGACTCAGCTCCCCAGCACTGTCGCCAAGATCTATTTCCTTCTTTATCATTCCCCACATACGCATTGTCTGCAGACTATCAACGCCAGCTGCAAATATATCACTCTCAACAGTCTCCAAGGCAACGTTAAACTCATCATGAAACTTATTCAACAACCATGTTTCTAGCTCCTGGACATCAAGCTGAAGCGTTCCAACCTCTCCATTTTCGAAATTATTGTACACTTCATCAATAGTATCGGCATATTGCTCATATAGTTGTGCTCGGATGAATGTGCCTTTGTCAGTACGGGGATATTGTGCGTCAGGACCTAATATAACAACAAGCTCTTTGGGGATGCGCCCAAATGTCTCGGCAGTGCTATTTGCAAACTCAATTAGAGGCCAAATTCTCTCCATATACTCCTCATCAGTAAGCTTAGCAGCGCTATCACTCTTGAACACCAGAAGACCAGGGGCAGTTCTTCCCACCCCTATCATAGCTGCTTCGCGAACTAATTCAGATTGCCTGATATGACCTTCAACAGGTATAGGGAGTACCTTCTCCCCATTCAGAAGTGTAATCCTGTCGTCCAGACGGCTAACATATTTCCAGTAATTTGACTTATGAGGGTCCGGATGTCGAATAAACAAATCTCTTGTTCGAAAAGAGTTTGGAGGGTAATCTGAATTCGATGGTCCTTTTGATGGTAAACCGTCTAAAGCAACACATTCGTATATTCCTGGTGAAATTTCATCCATGAGCACATGGTCAGCAACTGGGCGTTTAAGGCGCATCCAACTCCATTCGTTATCTCCTGCTGGGCGGAAAGAAGTCATAATTTGTCCCGTTTCAGTCCTGTACTGCAAGATCAGTCGCTTCATATGCGAAATTAAAAATATAATTTCTTAGAAAGACAAATCTCCTAGGATATATAACTTACGCTCCGTAATTAGCCACAACATTAACCCCTCTCTCTACGAGCCTGTCACCGAGACTATCTGGGCAGCTGCTACCAGCATACAAAACCAGCTCTGTTCGTGATAGCGCCCTTATTCCATCTTCAGTCTCCGCCAAAAGTTTCATCACATACGGCACGGCGCACAACATCTTAGGTTTAGCCACGGCCATTGCCTCCATCAAGTTCTGTCGCGTAACAGGGAATGCAAAATTTCCAATATAGAAAGTGTTCTTTGAGTAAAGGCATCGAAAGAGCTCCATTAAGGCGTGGCTATGAAAGAGTGGAGATGTGCAAAATGCACGGCGGGCAAGTGTTTTGCAGAAGTTTGCCAGGCAGGCGTAATTGGTGAGGAATATGGGCTTTGGAAATCCGGTAGAGCCAGACGAATGGATGATCCAAGCTATTTTACTAGACTCTTTTTTAGGATCACACATGCGGTGGAATTTAGGGGCCGCAACGTTCCGGTAGTGAGTCCTTTCAAGCATAGGTAACAATCTGACTTCTCTCTCCACTTGAATCGCCTGTGCTATGGTCTCAAAATCTGGAGTTGTAATCAACATATCGCAATCTGACATCTCAAGAAGGCGGGCATACGCCGGGGCCGTCAATCTTGTGGATAGAAACAGGACGCCCCAGCCCAGGCGATTGAGAGCGAATATAGAAACAACGACTTCGAAGCTTGACGGAGCCAGAATAGCTACAATTGGGGCCTTGTCCTGGGAAGGGTCCTAAAGCTGACATTTAGATTCTATTTATACCCAAGACTCTACAATATACCTACAGCGTGTTGAATTCCAACACTCATATATCTTGCAACTGCTGCATCTGCAAATCTGTCTAGATCACCAGCTGTAAACTCTTCAAAATCGCTTACGCCCTTTGCTGGATAGGCTACCAGCGGGATTCTGATCGGCTCAGCTACATATGATCTAAGCAGATCATCAATTGTGGAATGTACGGGCATGAAAGGATTTAGTGTTGAGCTGCTAGTGAGAAATGTAGAAGATTCTACAAGAGTAGTTGTAGTTGATTCCATAGCGAATAGCACAGGCGTGCACAAACAGTGTTCACTATTTTCACAGAGCAGGCGAGTTCACGTATTTAGCATAAATATATATTGTAGCGTTGTCGTTTCAAACAAAAGCGAGATTACTGCAGTTCAATTTTGATATTAGACGTTGTGGAGGATTAAGACAGATGAAAGGGGACAAGCCGCACCTAAGGTTATTGAACCTGGCCACGAGTGTCGGAATTTCGTGGGCGACATATCCGGGAGATGACATATCCGGGACATACCCGTAGGTAGCGTATCCGGGGTCGGAATTGACGTAGGGAACCTTAACGTGGGGTTCTCCAGATGCAGGAGGAAGTGAGAAAGGTTAACAATAGGAAACATTTTACCACCAGTCCCCGTTGTATGTTGAAGGGTTATTCCACCAATGGTCCAAGCCGTAATCTGCCTCCCTTTTTACTGTAATACACCAGTCTATTTCTCGTAGTTTATTAAATGCCTACCACTACATACTCCCTACTCCTCTCTGTTCACATATAAAGGGTGGATCACGCCAATTCAAGAGACAAATCTATTATATAGGGATAACAGCTCTGATATTNAAAAAAACTGGAAATTCGGTGCTAGTTTCAGAATTGAGAATATGAACAGTTATAATTGGATTCTTAATCTACTATACTATAAAATCATATATAGGCTGCCCAAGTTCAAATATGCTATATCTATTCTTCAACAACGAAGGTACACTACTAACTAACCTCACCAACATAACACNAAAAAACATATTAAATAAATCGCATCTTTGTCAGCCTAAAATTATCAGTAGACGTATCGAAAATTTAGATTTTCTCGATCCGTCATATCAGTAAACGCAGTAGCGTATAGTAGATCTCTGCGAGCTTCAAACTGCGTTGACGAATCAATGCCTTGAATAGCATCTCTCTTTTTATTCTCCCACTTGAGAAGAATACCGAGTAGTAATACTAACCCTATTTCCACTGCATACCCAACGATCATCGATCCGATACCAAGTCGATACTCAGGCGCCTGGTCGGACTTATAAAAGAAGGGTCCACCAATATTACCAACACAAACACCTACAAAGAGGGTCGCGCTGGTGATAACCTTTTTCGTGTGTCCTGCTGTATTACCTGTGAGGATGGAAAGGATGAGGACAAATGCTGCTTGGTTGGTTCCAGTGAGGTAGTACATTATCAGGAGGCCAACTCTATGATCAGAACTGAGAAATCGAAGGCCAAGGGCGCCGGCAAAGCTGGGAAGGAGGAAAAGAACTGCCATCAGATAGCGATTATTTGGAGGGAGGCGGTCATTAATAAGAACGCAGACGAGGATCGATATTATGATAATTGCACCATAAGGGATTTGCATGATAGTAGTGACCACTATTGATCTGTCAGTAAGACATTAGCATATATGAAAAAAAAACATACGGGTTGAAAAACCGAATCCTTGAATGATGAGTGTTCCAAAGTTGCTTATGCCTCCATTCGGAATGTTGGCAAATGTAGCTATGAAGAAAAACCAAAGAGTTTTGTAGTCGGAGAAGGCTTCCTTCACTTGGTACAACTTGAAATGCTTGTTCTCTACCCCAGTCTGATTCTCACGTAGACGTTCGACAGACATCCTCTTCTCGCTGTGGGATAAGAAACGCGCTGTGACCGGAGAGTTTGGAAGGACAGTAAAGAGGACAATTCCCCACATGCAGCAAAGTGCGCCCACGATTAGAAATTCATACTTCCAGGACGGAAGATGGCCTTTAATATGTCCTATCCCGTAACCAAGAAGTCCACCAACAGCATTACCCAACCCGTTTGCGGTGTACCAGATGCCGACTCTAATCGGCTGTTCGCGACGAGTATACCACATCGTTGTGATGAGCATGAAAGCGGAGTCACTATATATTCAGAGATTAGCTTTTCAATTACTAACTGTGTACAAGCANTTTTTTTGTAGCTATAGAACGGACCTGCAACCCTCGACTCCACCCGAAAGCACCCGCAAGACTGTCAGCTGAGTAAAGTTTTTAGCAGCAGCTATACAAATAGTTAACGAAAGGAATCAAGTTCAAATAATACAGGAGACGGTACCTTGGCACATCAGGAGGGCACCCCATAGAAAAATATTAACCGCGAGATATTTTGCCAGAGGAAATCGCTGCAGCATGTAGTTGGTAGGGAACGCCCATGCCAACCAGCCGAAGTAAAACACACTGGAAAGCCAAGAGTACTCTGTTCCAACAAGATTTAGATCTTCTCTAATACCAAATATAGCAGCGTATGATAAAGTGGTTTTGTCAACCTGTTATAGACTTCAGCGTGATGCGTAGTGGATCTCGGCGGCAGGGTGAGAGCTTACATAGTAGAAAGTGTAACAGACAATCAGACACGGCAGTATCAAAAGGTCAATCTTCCGGATAAGCTTCCCCTCTGTGCGCGGGTCGACAATTTCGTTCAGCTGCTCAACATTTTCAAACAGGGCAAGGGCAGTATCGCCGTCAGTTTGGTTTACAAGTGACTTCCAGGCTGGAAGTGTTGAAGCTGGCGACAATGCTTCATGGTGATCAATAATGACTTGGTCTACATTCTCTTCAAGCTGGATGCCATGGTCCGGTCGTTTGGCATTGGCGTCGCCACTGGTCTTTTGCTCGCTGTTAGTCATGGTTTCTGACAGTATGGTATAGTAACATTAAGTGCTACAAGTCACCAAGCGATATGACAGATACTAGACAAGTCTCTATGATAATCGCAGCGAGAGGATGAAGGCAATGTTATGTTGCTCGCCCCTCCTGCCTCTTCTCCCATAAATTTCTCACCTCTCCCATGCCCGGAAAAGGGCTGGGTTCAACGAATGGCCTTAACAAAGAGCTTGCTATTATCGTACGGTGCGCATCTTGCTTCTGACCAGGTTCCCCTCAAACGGCATCATCAACATACAGGGTTAGAATGCGGAGAGCGAACAAGATACTACCTCCACATTCTCACTGTAACGTCAAATATACACCGACAACCCACTTACCAAACACGAGTCTTTGAGTTAGACTTCACCCGGAGGTTAACCCCGGATTACGGCAGGATCAACCAGACCTTTGCCCCCACACTAAGCTCTGCAGGCTACGGCCACCACGCTTGAACAGAATCGTGCGAAGTGTGTTGGATTTATCAAAAGCTTATGTTATTTTCCCTTTCTAGTCTAGAGGCAGCGTGAGTTTTGCAACCCAATATGGAACTTCGTAGGCAGACACTGTGCCCACCCGTGAGCCAATAAATAATCTCTCGTTCTACTTGTCACAACAATGTACTCGTACACGTACAGGGGTTATTAATTACTTCCTAGGTTTGTATCTAGCAACTCAAAATAACAGCTGGAGATATTTGCAATCAGTCACCATGCTCAGCGCCCAAGAGGTAGCAAAACACAATGGCCGAAACTCATGCTGGGTTATTATTCACGGCAAGGTATATGATGTGACCGGTGTGTGCTTTAATCGGATGAAATACATATACCGTACACGTTCTAACGCAGAGCTCTAGAATTCCTCAATTCGCACCCTGGAGGGGCCCAGGTCATCCTTCGAAGTGGCGGCCAAGATATAACCGCAGACTACGATGCCATACACTCTCCAAACCTGGTGGACGAAACACTGGCAACATCTGCCTCCCTCGGAGCAGTTGACCTTGCCACCATAACCAAGGTCAAGCAACAAGCCCCTAAGATCCAGACGCAGATGAGAGAAAGCGATCTTATATTGCTCAATCTTAAAGACTTTGAAATTGCCGCCGAGAGAAATGTTACAGCGGCTGCATGGGCTTATTTTGAATCCGCGGCCGATGATGAAATCACCAAAGCGAGAAATCTGAAAGCATTCCGAAAAATCGCTTTGCGGCCTCGGATCTTACGCGACGTTGATAGTATCAATACTAGCATAACTATCCTAGGTAAGCCCAGTGCTATGCCGATATTCGTTGCACCTTGTGGCCTAAATAAACTGGCACATCCACTCGGGGAATGCGCCATCACTTCTGCCGTTGGCAAAGATGGTTTGATTCAAGTTATCAGCACTGGAGCGAGCATGCCACCCGAAAACATTATTGCGGCTAGGAGAGATAGGTCGCAACCTGTTTTCTTTCAGTTGTATGTCAACAAAGATATAGAAAAGTCCAAGACTCTCATTAGAAGGGTTGAAAAGCTCGGATTCAGTGCCATTTGGCTAACAGTTGATTCGCCTGTCTTGGGAAAGAGGGAGCGAGATGGCAGAATAAAAGCTAAGGATAACGTATGTTTGAACTAAGTGTCATGAATCTTCTGCTGATGTGCATTTCCAGAATGGCGCGAGCAGTAGTGGAATTGCAAAGTCATCAACAGGTTATATATCGTCGAGTTTGAGATGGACTGATCTCGAATGGATACGGAAAGAAACGTCCCTTCCTTTGGTTATCAAGGGTATTCAGACCGTAGAGGATGCTGTACTCGCACAAAAGCATGGAGTTGATGGAATTGTACTTTCAAATCATGGAGGAAGGTCTCAAGACACGTATTACATAACCTCCCTCACTGAATGATTCAACTCTCATATTAACACATCTATAGTTCCCAAGTTTCACTTCTCACCTTACTTGAAATACGAAAGTTTGCACCCTGGCTAATTGAAGACAAAATGGAGATCTATATCGACGGTGGGATTCGTCGCGGGACGGATGTCGTAAAGGCACTTGCACTGGGTGCAAACGCGGTCGGACTTGGGCGGCCATTTCTGCACGCCTTGGCTGTTGGTGGTGAGGACGGTGTTCGAAAAATGATTGAAATTCTGCAAGAAGAGTTATGTACCAACATGGCATTGGTAGGTGCCACAAACATAGCTGAAATTGTGCCAGAAATGGTTAATGTGAGCGAACTGGAGNAAAAAACTTATTGGATCTGTTAAATTATAAACTCAATAATCTAGCAATCACTTCATCCTTTAAACAACGGAAGTTCAAATCTACTTTGCCAGCCAGCAGTATATCTGCAACCAATCAACTCTCATTTCTATACTAAGCTCACAATAATACAATTACTACTTAAAAATTCTATCTCTTGGTCTTATCTGAGGCTCATAGAACACCAATGCATACGTAAAATCCCAGCCATAAATTAGCACATGTATTTCCAACAGTTAGATTCCAAGCATAGAAGTCTGTTAGAGATATACCAGCTGCCGAAGCAATAGTTCCACACACATCCCCACTCACTACTAAATGGAAAGAATCACGATTAGTAGTCATACCTGGTTGGATAGGCGTAGGAGTAATAACAACTGGAGGGGGAGACGTTGTCGAAGGCGGCCATGAGATAGTCGTGTTTCCCGTGGTAGTAGGTTTGCTAGTTGGAGAAGTGGTTGTAATCGTCCCAGTTGCTGGCAGACATGTGCTTGAGGAATTGCGGTATGGAGCTGTAGCAGAACTACAACACAAAGAAGTTTTTGCTTCATATCCTAGGAGCACATCTTTCACAGCTTGGTAATACGTCCGGCCCAACATTATTTTGAGCTGATGTGGCTTCCCAAATCATAACTCCTCCGAAGTTTTCTCGGCAAAAATACGCTTTCACAAGACCAGACATCTCGGTCACATTTAGGTAAAAATCGGTACGGAGATCTTTAGTTGTTGTTGCTCTCGGAAGTCCGATATGTAGTTTTGCGTTGGCACTCGCAGTTCCAACTAGGAAATTGGCCCATATATCATGGCTAAAGCCATTGAGTTGTTCAATTCCAGTCGATAAGTAGTTTGGGTTTGCAGAAGCCCAGTTACGTGCAGAACATTGAGGTGTGTTATAATATTGCACCCAAATAATATCGAATTGTGTCTGTGCGATCATGGTTCCCATATTTGCATCTGGGACAACACATTGTGGTGCAGAATGAGATATTGCTTATCAGCTCCTGTAAAATAATTGCGGAGTCTGTGGATCATGGCAATATATCCAGCTTGATTATCTGGTAGAGCAACATTAGAATATGAATTAGCACCAATTAGTCTTCTTGCCTGGTGATGGAAGTTCAATATCAAAGTCGAAGCCATCTACTTCAACCGAGGAATTGAGTCCGTCAAAAGGACAAGGAAGGCCTTTATTTAGCCAATCTTGCGTCTGTGGGCCAAATGCTCCCCATTAGAAATCTGTAAAAACCTCCCCATTCTTAACACCAGTCAATTGATAGCCATCACCTCCTCCGCCTAGAGATAGAATAATCTTCTTTCCGTACACACTTTGACAGACCGGAATATCTGCTACAAGTTGCGGACACTCTGATTGGAGTTGATTTAAAGAAGAATCATTCCCAGAGCCTGCATAGACCTAGCTTCCATACTAGCACTGGTTTCCGATGCTATCTCCTGGCCATCCATTTCCTTGAGCTGGAAATCGATTGATGGCAGGAGAAGATATACAATGAGATCAAGGCTACCGACAACGCCCGCGCCAAAGACAATACCGCGCCCCTGGTTGAGTAGCTCGACTCGCTCTCAGTTAATGACTGGGAGAACATGCCTGCCTCTTTCGATATCTGCTACAAGGAATGTATCCGCATGTGAGTTGCTTCCCCATGGGCCGCATGAATGAAGGCACTACTGACATCAAGATTCCCGGTACCAACGAGATCATCCCAGCCGGTGGTTTGGCTTCCTATAACACTATCGATTGTCACTTCAACCCGAAACTATACCCCGAACCTATGAAGTGGGACCCTGCCCGCTTCGGTGACGGCCGCAAGGAGATTGAGCAGGAAGCGTACGGCTGTAAGTAATCTGAAGTTCTATGCTCGGTGTATGTATAGCAATAGCTGACTCCTCTTTTTCTACCAGTTATGGGCTGGGGTGGTGGCCGTCATCCTTGCAAAGGCATCCGATGAGCCAAGATGCAGCAGAACATGATGCTCGCGTACGCACTCACCATGTATAAGTGGACCAGCTGCTTCGAAGATCAATCGCCAAACCCTGAGTTCATCCCACCCACAACCACGTTGAAGGAGCTCGCTCCGGCTCTGCCCCGGAATCTGTACGTCAAGGCTGTTCCCAAGGACAAGACCTAAAGTATACATTTTGCATAAGTGAAACAGGAGGAATGGTGAAAGAAGTTGGGGAGGGGTTGCGTCTACGCGCTGTCGTCAGCCTAGCAGACTTTGCCGGATCATATGTTTGTTAGTAGACTGGTCAGCAAGCAACCTCTTCAGATAGATACTTGCTTTTGATTTGACTTCTTAGAAGAAGCCAAATTGAGCCATTATAGATGAACTAAAATTTATCAAGAAGTAGCCTTTTTTTCGTTTCTATAAAAAACATATATAAATTGTTGAGATGTCGATTATGTTAATATCCTAGAAATCAACTCTAAAATTTGAGTTCGACATAAATTAAAATAATGTTGGTTAAAGCCGTGAAATTGCATTATAGCCTCTTTTCCGCCTCTTCTTACAACTCACGCTCCATATAGTAGTACTTCATGTGATTTACTTCGTGAAAAGAGACAGTATTTTAAGCGCTTGAAGCAGCCTACCTTATACAGCTCATTAGCAGCCTCTCTGGATGGCTTGGATGGTAGTAGTCATCTTGATTAAACAGATGGCCGGTCACTCTCTCAATTGCCGGGTCACAATCTGACTGGTTGAGTTTGGAACTGCCTACCTAGCCACGCTAACGGCTGACCCAAATACGCTATCACCTCGAATGCGCTAGAAGGGATGTTCTAATTGGCTTGTCGGGGCTCACAAGGATCAAGCTAGATGATAGCTAAGTCATCAGCTGCACAGCCCGAAGGTCTGTTAAGTTAGCTAGGGTTTGTTTCTGTTGCAGTTGCAGATCCGAGCAGCCTGGAGATACTGCAGGAGATCGTTAAGGTCAAGTCTTAAGTACTGGCCTATCCATCAGTTATTATATTCTAACCATTGTAATAAACTTTTTATAATATTATATAATAATTAAGTAACTTTTAAAATAGTTTTAATATTAGTAATTAATTATATATATACTAGTTTTTAACCTTTTGAGCAATTGTTATAAGGTTTCTGATATACTTAAAGTTATAACCATCTAACATTATACTATTGTTTACTGTTTTATATATTACTTTGATTTTCTTTATCTTTACAACATAATCTCTTATTTCTTATATTTATCTTCCTTCTTTATTATTTCTTATGAATCTTATGGTAAATATTCTTTATTCTTGTTATTACTCTATGTTAATACTTTGTTACCTCAACTATAGTAAGTACTCATAAGACTACTTGTAGAAGGATTACAGTTATATTAGATAATTCTCTTATTATAAAGACTGTTGATGAGGATAATACAATTGATATTGTAAACTAACTTTTTATAAGTTTTCTACTTAAATAGTTTTCTCTTGATGTTAATTTCTTAGATATTATACAGTTCTATACTATTATACTTAGACAGTATCTACACTAACCTTTACTAATCTGGCTTTGTCAGTGTATAAACATTTCTTTTAGCCTTTACTCCTTCATCATTTACATCTTTGAATAAGAGATTAACAACTCCTCCTCTAGCCTTAAACTTTAACAACATCTTAAACCTTTTATACTTTCAAGGCTAATAAGTATATATTGAGAATCTTGAATGTCTTAATCTAAAGCTTTCGTAAGAAGCTTTCAATGGAACTAAAATAAAGTAACTTGCTTATGATAACCTAAACAACTTATACATTAATGAAGAACTTAGACCCTTGGGTATTATCCTCCTAAGTCAGCTTAGTCAGTTCATTACACTTAAAAGTGCTGAAGACTACTTTAACAAGAACAAAACTAAGTTTTCCTTATAATTACAAGTAGACCAAGTAATCTCTAAAGATCTTAAAGCTTTTGATTCGTCAGCAGGATAAAAACCTTATTATTACAAATCCCTTATATATTAAGGTAGCTAAATCTGACATCATGCTCTCTTCTTTTATACCTGGAGAACCTTTTCCTACTACTTTTAACAGAACGACTACAAATAACGACCAAGATGACAATAATATAAATACCTCTTGTTTTACTACAAGTGACAAAGTCGTTGTTCAAGCCTGGTTTAGTAGTTATATCTTCACAAACAAGTCTGGTAAGACTGTATCCGGACTTACATTCTGTCTGCTAAAGTTATAAAGGTTATAAGCCAGTATTTCTAGCTTATCAAGCTTAAATAACAGTCAGGTTACTAAACGAAGACGTATATTATAGTATACTTATGTTTTCTTAATATGTTATATAGTGTTGATTTTCTATATATTATTGTTTTTGTCAGTTTTGAGCATTTTGCCTTCGAAATTTTGTCACTTGTTCTATAGTATGCATATAATAATGCTATCCATACACCAAGCCTAAAACTTTGTCGATTTCATCCACCTTTACCCCTTAACAACTGTTATTCTAACGTTTCTCAACTAAATTTCAATTTCCAATTCTCAATACTCTAATCCATTTCGAAAGCTTCATATGAGCCACAGGCTAGCACTTATGTTTTAATATAACAAATATATTTGTTGGTAGAATAGTGATTACATACACGTGATATTCACGTACCCCTGTAAGCTAGTCCCGATTAGGTAGTGAGAACGAGCGAAGCTCTTACAGCTTCGCCYTCCTACCCYTAWTCGTACAACAACCATGGAATAGCACAACGAGTATATTAYGTATAATTGCGTACTGTACTTCGTGCTACAGGTGAACCGACAATAACAAATTTTATTTTAATCTAATACTTATATACAATATAGTTTAAAGTTATTATATAGTTATTAACAAGCTTTAAGCTTATTAAACCTCTTTAAGCCTTTATTCAGCTAATTAACCTTAATAAGTAACTTTAACAATTTTAAAGACATTAATTACTTATAATTAATATTAATAATATAAAGTTGAATTCAAAGACTAAGGTATAATTATTATCAAGGATAAATATACAACTCTTCAAATCCTTGATCTTACTTAAAAGATTTAACAATAAAGCTTAGATAAAAATTATACAAACTAATTATTCAAAACTTAACTTTACTTTCTCTTTAACAATTCTATGTTGTTAAGATTAAGTAATCATTTACTTATAAAATTGTTAAACTTCTTTTTAATGTTATTATTAAATAAAAGCCTTAATAATATTAATTAATACTTAATTATAATTATAAACTAAGATAAGATTAACTAGTATAACTGTCTTAAATATAAAGTTACTTTATATTATTAAGATTATTATTCTTACTTTATAAGTACTTTAACTATTTATTTCTTCTAATGATAATATTATTCAAAGGAGTTATTTCCTTACTTTTGTACAAGTTAAAACTAGTATAATATTAAAGTTCTGAAGAGGGATAATACTTATTTAATTAAATCCTTGAATAATAACATTATATTGTCTTAAACTTAATAGTTATATGTTAAAGCAAGTATTAAAAGCTTAAAAATAATATATACTAAGTATATTTTAAAAGCTTGATTAGCTGAATTGAATAAGGTTTCAGAAGATCAGATCTATTATAATAGCTGTTAAAATGTTAATCAAATGACTAATTGTTATTTGACTACTTTACTATATACATTTATATATAACATTGTTAATTTTAACTTAAAATAAGTATTAAGTTACTTTTTACCATAAGAAACTATATAACCTTTATCCTTTCTTTTAAGTTGGATTTAACTTAATATTAACTGTTAATAAATAACTTATATAAAGAGGTTAGACATTATAAAATAAGTAAAGTTGAATTTAATAATTAAAAAGTTTTTAAAGCTTATATAAAGGTTATAATTTGTATTCTTATAAGTATATATAAATTAACTTGTTAACAAGTTGTAAAAGCATTTATTAACTACTTGTAAAGTTAAAGTTGAAAGTTAATGTTTTATATATAGGATTTAATACTTTAATGTATAGAATTCTTAGGACATCTTATATTTAAAGACTTTGTCTTTTAAACTCTTGAATATAAAGTATTTAAGCTTAAGGTTAAAAAAGCCTTTATTATAATTATAAAGTAAAACTTTTATACTATTACTATTTAAAAGGTTATTCTTATTATTAATGATTACTTGTAGATAATGACAAGCATTATCTAGAATAGTTAAGTTATTTATATTTAAGCTTTTTATTTGTTGAAAGAGCTTCTTATTACTTGAATTAAGCAAAGAATAAAAAGAATTATAAGTACTCTTAATAAGTTTATTAAAGGTAATTTCCACTTTATACTTAAAGGTTATTAAGTAACTTTTATAACAAGAGCTTTTTCCTTGTTTAATAAGCTTGTTATACTACTTGTTATAACCTTAGCAAAGGTTATTAAAATGTTATTATTATAATATTATATATCTTGAACTATTTAGACTATCTTTGAATTTTAATAAGAGTAAACTATAAGATTACAAGGATAATTATTAATCAAGAAGTTAAATAAGTTGTATAGCTTATACTAACATTCAAAGCTTATAATAACTTTTAAATATTAATTTTACTCTTAAAAGAAGACTTTTATTATAAAGATTTAACAATTAGTCAATATAATCAAAGCTTTTCTTGATNAAAAAGGTGTATAATATAATAATGTTATAATTAGAAAGTAAGTATAAACAAGTTAAAGTATCATTAAGCAAAGTTATAAATACTTTAAAAAGAGTATAATGTAATTATAAATTCTAAAAGTAAATTTATATATATATAAACATTTCAAGGATTAATTAAGCTTAACTTAATTTATTTAGCTAATTAAAAGTTATTGTACAAAGTTATAAAGTAAGGTATAAGTTAAATAAACATTATATTATAAGTTAAATACTTAAAATTAAGCTTAATATTATTATATATTTAACTTTACTGTGAATTACTTCAAAATTAAATGCAAGTTAAGTTATAACCTTGATAATAAGCTACTTTAATATCAGATGTTTTCATGTTATGGTTATAGAGTAATACAATCCAGAAGCTGGACTTACACTAAAATCATGATATCCTAGGAGAGTTACTGATATCATGTTGTAACTTGGTTATCGCTTACTCAAAGTGCTCTCATACATCCTTCTGATGTATTAGTGCAGCGAATATAAGGGCAAGGTTTTCCTACTATACATCTTGTGGGCAAATAGAATAAATAAATAGTTTTCTGTCTTCTTGACATATAATGTTATTAATAATAATATGAGCAGGAAGTATAATATTATAATGAGAATTCCATGCTTAGCTTACTCTATCTCTACTTATATCTTTATCTTTACATTTAAATGTTCATAGTATGTGATATTATAATAGTAATGAAATATAATTCCTTTAATATCTATTATATTTTCACAATATAACTGTAATTAACATGTGCTTTATCTAATCACTTTCTTCTGTTAATAACTTACAAAGACATTTTGTTCACATAATGATCATCTTTATTACTTACAAGCAGTAGAAGGTAATTAGTTATCCAACTGTTGATTTTAAGCTATTTAAGACATTTTGCTTGGAGATTAGTCTCCTTGTACAAATTATAAGGAATAAGCAACTTCTTATCAGGTCTATGCATTTTTCTAACGACTTAGTACAATAAACATAAGTCATTAACAAACTTGAGAATAAACATTACACTACTCTTGTATATATAAATAAGACTATGAACTTCATAATCACCAGAGTAATACTCATGAGTAATCATCTTAATTATCAAACAAGAGATAAGGTTGCTTAACATTAAAAGTGACAAGAAATTATAATACTAGACTTGGACAAATGTACAAGACTTGTAAAACCCCAAAAGCTTATAGATAGAATTAGCCTTAACAATGATATAACTTTAAGATTAACAGTAATTTAGACTTTATTTATAAGCATCTTCTTTATTATATTTAGTAGTATATGTTAACGTAAATNCCCCATTCAACCGATCACCCCACTTAACCGATTACTTTCCCACCACCTAAATGTTCAACACCAAATATTCAACTAACAACAACGTCTATTTGAATAAATCTAATGATTAGCTAAATTAGAACATTTAAGCTTATTATGTCTTACATTTCCACATTCTGAGCACTTTGGTAGCCGTCATGATAGTACTGGTAATGAATTCCTGGATGTCAAAGGATTAATAACCTTTAATACATTTTCCACTATAATACTTGATTAAGCTAATACTTAAGCTTCCTACCTTGTCAAAGAGCTTACATGAACTAATTGTTTCTTAGATCTACATAGTTTTCATTGTATTGAAGTATTTATAACTCTTAAATCTTCGATTTCCTTTGTTAGGAATACTATATTATGCATAGTTAATTTACACCCTTTGACTAGTTGATTTAAAGCTCTTTTAATAAGTGTAAAAAGGTTATTTTGTTCTTTGAGTAACTGTTAAATACTTTGAGATTACAATTGTAATTGAATAAGGTTATAAGGTGTTTTTAGAACTTATTATATTTTAGAATTGTTGTTATGAGTACTCCTTGGAAGTATAAGAGTTTTATTAACCTAAATGCACAATTTAGCTAGTATATGTTCTAGGTTATATAAAATCAACTTAGTAGTTATAAATCCATTTTGAATAGTTGTTGATTTAAAAGTTTGCTAATGTATAATTAGATATAACTTTAAGAAATCCTCCTTGTTAATATGCTGAATTTTACCTTACACTTTGCCTTCAAGTTAAGCATCATATATACATTTGAAAACTGAAAAATAAGTAATATTAAGTGGTTAAAGAATATAAGATGAATAAGAAGGTATATAAATTGAAATAATCTTATACTAAGAGTAAAACAAGTCAAATTCAACTATTACATAACTTTTATAACTATTAAGGACTAATATGTAATATTAGCCTTTAGTTTTGTCTTTAATAGTAGGTTTAAAGGTTTTCTTAAGCTATTCAAGGTTAATTTAATTATTTGTCCATTTATTATCACTCTGTTTATCTCTTTAACCTTCAGGTAATAAATTACTTAAAGTTAATTGATAATATTTCCTTTTAAAGATAATCAAAGTGTTACAAAACTACACTATCCAGGTCACTGGATAGCCAAGGGTATAGTAGATGTTCAAGGACAACGGAAACATATAGCACACAAGCAAGTTGCTAGGTCGAAGGTAGGATACAATAATGTATTTAAGTTAAACACAAAAAGTCTACTTTTATGTTCTTACAATATGCTTATATAGATAATAAAATCCGACTTGGACCTCTTGGACCCCTCAGGTCCTCTAGGTCCATGGACCCCTTAGACTCCTCAAGTCCCCAGGGTCCTAATCATGTCATGTGATTGTTAAGTTCTTTATGTACACTCTGCCATATATTAAGCCTTAAGCTTATACCAATCACCGTGTTATGGTAAAACTTGTAACATTATCCCCTTTTTTGCTTAACGTCATCCTAACACTAAAATGTCATCTTCGAACATTCCTTTGTTCATTAATCCTTTTTTCCTTTTTAATATGTTATCCAAATAACAACGTTCTGAGAGTAGCATAGAAGAAAGGACAAGATCAAGAAAATATCAAGAAGTATTGGACTTAGGAGATTATATAGCAAAGTATAGTATTGAAATGTCTCCTTGTGGTTTTTATGTCCAAAACGGTTTGACATGCTTGATGGTTTCTAAGTCTAACTATTGTAATGAGTATACTTATTATAAGTGTAAATGTAAGAGTAAAAGCATTCTTATAATGTCTTAGGAAACCCTTGATAAGGAAGAGGCTTATCTTGAGGTTAAGAAGGAGAAGGCTGCTCAGGCTATAACTAAGAATATAATTTGTCTTGCTTGTCTTTGTAAACAAAAGAAGTTCCTTTGCTAATATGTTAATGAGATAATCCATTATGGATTTTCTTCTTTGGACAAGTTGGATATTGTAGAAGAGAAAGAGAGGCAAGAGAAATAGGATTCCTTATAACCCTTAAAGTTGTATTTTACTAACTTAAACATGACTTCTTCCTTTGTTATCAACCTCTTTTTCTTTGACCTTGTTATTCTATCACTTGGAAATCCATTCTAAGATGAGTTTGATAATATGCCTTCAGTAACTCCTTATAACTTATAAGATTAGAAGTAAGTTCTCATCCATTCTTACTTTTTGGATAACTTATCCATTTAACCAAGTATTACAATTTCTTATAATACATTCTATGACTGATAATTTTCTTAACTTCATATTCTTTTTCTGGATCAACTTCTTCTAGCATTAATGTTTAAGCATTTTCAGGTACTAGTTCAAGGAGTAAAACATAGAAAACAAGATGTATCTTAACTATTGTTAGTAATTTCAATTTATATGTTAATGGTTTATAAACTTCTTCAATTTCATATAGTTTTATCTTTACCTAGTCTAGTTTATCACTTAGTCTTGTTGTTTTGATGNTTTTTTCTAAGAAAATAAACTTTATCCTCNTTTTTTGTACGCTAGTTCTATCAAGCGTCTATGATTATAGTATTTCTTTATTCTTTCTTTAGTATATTAAAGTGAGTTCCTAATTCTTTCTTATACTTCTTTTATTTGTTTTGTATAAATCTTTGCTAATTCATTTGTAGATTCCAATTCCAATCTAGTGTAAAACCCTTCTAGTTCTTGTCCATAATTCATGTAGAATAAAATAATCTTGGTTGATTTATGTAGTATACCATTATATACTATTTCTACCATCAACAAGTAATCAACCCAGTTGTCTTGATCATAATTAACATAACATCTTAAGTATCCTTCTAATTATCTGTTCAAATGTTCTGTTTTTCTATTAGTTTGTAAATACTATGTTATTGACAACTTCCTCTTGACTCTTATTCTTATTGTTATTATTTCTTAAAACTTAAATGTGAATCTAGTATCTTTATCAAAGATTATTTGTTTTGGTAGTTTTTATTAAGACATTATTCTTTGTAAGAATATATCAACTATCTCTTCTACTCTTCAAGTCTCCTTGAACAGTTTGAATATTGTATAATTAATATAATGTTCAATTACCACAAAGATAAAGTCATACTCAACCTTTGTCATGCAATCTGTAGAAACTAGTAATTTCATGATAAAATCTTATCTGATTAGTTCTTATAGATTGTTAAGTATTTATGTAAGGTATAATTGTCTTTAAAGCTTCTTTCTTAGATTCTTAGCCTTTTTATAGATTTCGTATTCTATGATTACTTTCTTAACTACTGATTATAGTTTCATAATAAAGTAATCCTTATTGATTTGGTAATAATATCAAGTTATCCTTATATGTTCATTATACAACAAGTTATACTATTCTCTGATAAATTTCTTTATTAGTCTAGTCGATATATATAATCTTTTGTTTTTATACTAAATATCCTTAATTTTCTCTTACTTGCCTTTGGTTATGTTTAATAAAGTATTTTATTCTTTTTCCNTTTTTAGTTGCTTTTCTGATCCAATTAGCTTATTACTTGTTTATTACTGTTATGATAATTATAAGTTATCCTTTATTGTATACTAAGAATCTACTCTTGTCTTCCTTTAATATAAGTTTACTTTTTTCCTTTTCCTTAACTGAGTACTTAAATTTCTAGTTTAAAGTGTCTACTCTTTTATTGTCTTCTCCTTTGATATAAATAATCTTAAAATCATATTCAAATAACTTCTCTACTTATTATACTTATCTTGTATTCAACTGTTTAGTTGTCATAAAGTATTAGAGGTTATGGTAATCTAAAAGTATGTTAACTATTTCACTAGATCTGACAGTATATACTCTTCAGTACTTTAAAGCTTTTATGATAGCTAACATTTCTTTATCTGACGTTTGATAATTTCTTTTAATAATATTCAACTTTCTTGATCAAAATGCTAATAATACTTAGTAATGTTGTTTATTAATCTACTATAATTATGATAATATAACTTTTAATACTACATCAAAAACATCAATTTCAATCCTTATTCCTTTTTCTAAATTAAAGATTCTTAAGAAATCTCTCTTTACAAAAGCATCCTTAATACTTTAGAATGCTTCTTTTATAATGTTATTCCATTCATAAGCTTAATCCTTCTTTGTAAGTTTAGTTAATAGTATAAAGATCTTAGAATAGTCTTTTACAAATCTCTAGTAATAGTTGGTTAACCCTAAGAAACTTTGTAATTGTTTAACAGTCTTAAGTAATTCTTATTCTTTAATTGACTAAATCTTATTGTTAAAGGTTTTTATCCTTTTTCCAAAAATATAATGTTTAAAGAATTAAACTTATTCCTTATAAAATTTGCATTTTACTAGTTTACAACGTAATTCTACTTCTTATAATGTTTGTAGAACAAGTTTAACATACTCCTTATATTCCTTAATACTCTTTGAGTATATGATTATATTATCAAGATATACCATTATGAATTTCTTCAAATATTTTTCCAATATTCAGTTTATTATTCTTTGTTATATTGTTAAAGCATTAATCATATTAAATGTTATGATTAATAGTTTAAACAATTTATATTTTGTTCGAATAACAACTTTCCATTTGTTACTTCTTTTAATCTTAACCAGATTAAATGCTGATTACAAGTCTAACTTAATAAATATAATAACTTCTTTTAACTTGTTCATCATTGAATCTATCAATGGTAAAGGGTATTAGTCTTTTTTAGTTTTATTATTCAAGTGTTTATAGTCATCACAAAGTTGTCTTAGTAGATCATCTCCTTTCTTTGTATAATATAATAATACTCTAACTTTGCTATAACCTTCTTTGTACAAACCTTTAAGTATTATTTTCTTGAGTAACTATTTCTTTATTACCTTATCCTCAACAAGAGTTATTCGATAAATTAGTCTATAAACTAGTCTGAACCCCTTTTTAAGCTTTATCTTATAATCTTATAGTTTATGCTTAGGTAAGGTTAAATTATCAAGTCTTTCTATGAATAACTTTAACTATTTATAATATTCTTCAAGAATATGTTTTATAATTTCGTTAATATAAACAGCTTTTAAAGACATAGTTTCTTCTAAGAAGGTAATCATATCCTTTCTCTAATCAATTATTAAATTATACTTCTTTATCCATTTGATTCTTAATATAACCTGATATGTTCTTAACCTTATAACATTGAAAGATATCTTCTCTTAATAGCTCTTGTTATACCTTATATCTAAGTCTTGAGTTTGAATATTAACATACTTCTAAACCTTAATACTGTTTGTTAACAATATCAAGTAACTATTATCCTTGACTTTTATGTTGAGTCTAAGTCACTTTATAACTTGTTTACTGATGAAGTTTCTTTTAACTCTTAAATCAATCAAGGCTTTTATTAGCTTTTTGTATAATGTTATGTTAATATATAATAAACTTTTATTGTTCATGGAATAAAGATTAATGTCTTCAGTATTGTCAATTGATATATTGTCATTGATTTCTAAGTCTTCAATGTTTTCTTTTAATTCTTTGAAGAGTATTGTTCTTCTCTTAATAAGGTTTCTCAGTTTAAGTTCATCTAAGCTTTTATCATTCATGAATGTTTGTATATCTTGTACTTATTTTGCTATTTCATTTCTAAGGCATTCCCTTATCTTAATAATAGAAACATTACTTATTACAAGAATTTTTCCTTTAAAATTCAAAGGGTATGTTGTTACTTCTTAGTTGAACTATTAATTGATTCTCTATAGTAATTTGTCTTCTCTTAATAACATAATAAGTACTTCTAAAGGTAATGAATCTTCTTCTAATTCATTAACTATAAGTAATACTTCTATATCCTAGTTAACTAGTTTAACAACAATCTCTATTAGTTCCTTCTATTCTTATTAAGCATAATATTATTCAACTTTAGGTAATTATTCTATTGATTTTCCTAAACCTTAGATTTCTTTGTATTATGTTTTTACTTTTAAATAATCTTATTAATAAGTTATCATTAGAAGTCCTTTATATTGTACATTGTATCTTCTTCACACAATATAGCTTAGTCCTTCTTTAATTACTATCTAAACATCCTCAAGCATTTAATCAAAATCATCTTAAATTTAAGTTCTTTCTACTAATAAGAAGAACTTACATGATCTCTTCTTTATGATAATACTCTGGAGGTTAGTCTTATAAACAAGAACAAGATCTCTAATATCAAGTTTATATACTTTAACAGTTACTTCTTCTTATTATACAATTCTAAAAAGTTAACTTCTATCCAAGATTTCTTATCCTCTTAACCCTCTTATATTAATTATAAAATAGTATTTTAAGATTAATAATTCCTTAGAAACAAGATATTGTTCTGTCAGTATAACCTCAAAGTCTAGTAGTACAATTATTCAAATTCTATTAACTCTGGGAATTGATCTCCATCTGCCTTAACCTTCATTCTGATTATTATCTTGAGAGTATCTTATATGTTGAGTTCTTTTTATAAGCATAGAATTTATCTTGAGGATTCTTGTTATTGTTATCTTATCTACATTAGTTTTAATAATATAATGTAGTATAATTACTAAGTCCTGGAGATTTTCCTCTTCTTTTAAGGAATTCCCTTCTTTGTTTAAGCTTTCCTCTTCTAATGATTCTGACAAGATATCCATGATCCTTAGGATTCTTATAACTCTAACTTTAACTAACATACTTGCTTTGTTGTCCTTTTTATAAGTGTTCATTATATGTCTAAACATTTTACACTTGAAGTATAACTTGTTCTTTNCTTCTTTTATTAAGTTCCTCAGAGGAGATTTTAAAGGAATTTCCTTTCTTGTTCTTTCTTTTAAAGTACTTCTTTCCTTTTCCCTTTAAGATTTTTCCTTTCCTTATAACATCTAACTTTATAAGGTCTTCTTGATCTTTCTTACTATCAAGCTTTCTTCTGTTAAAATAAGATTTACTCTTCTTGTCCAAGATCATTTTATATTGTTCATTCCTAATCTTGATTGACAAATTCACAAGAGCATTAAATGTAATGACTATAAGTCAACAGTATAATTCTTCTTTGATAAAGTCCTTCAAACTAGTTTTATACTAGTGTATATATACTTCCTCTTCTCAATTGACTAACATTGTATACTAACAATAAAGCATTATGTATTTACTAAGGCTTTTAGTTTGTCTAAGATAAGTTAATTGTCTTTTAACATTCCTTTTTTCGTTAACATCCTTATACAAGTGTTTAAGTTCCCTTGTATAAGTTTCCTAACTCTTAAGAATGTTTCTTACTCCTTAGTTCATTATTCCTCTGTTTATAACAAACCATTCATCCTTAAAGGGTTGAAACCAAGTTTTAGTTACTCTTCTCAAGTATGTAAATGCTTATAAAACCTTATGTATATCTCCAAACAATAGATAATCATTCAATACCAAATAAGTTCCTGTCTGAACAAAGTATACTTTCAACTTCTTTCTGTCCTCATAAAACAGATCTGGCTTAGCAATTTTGACTTCTTTAAGAGTTGTCATTAAAGCTTGCTCAACGTTACTCTCTAGTTCAAAGTCTAAGTCAAGGTCTAGACTTAAAGCTCTTGGTACTTGAACTAATTCTGGGTTAGGTTTTGGTAATGGAGGTGTTAGCTTCTTTCCTACAACTCTTGACAATTTCTCAACAGTTAATCCTTCTGTTGATTTAATAATTTGCTTTAACAGTATAACAACTTCCTTTAATACTCCTTCCTAGATGTTAGTTTTCTTAATAATCTGGTTTTTACCTTGGTCTTCCTCAGAGCTATCTTCTGAACTTTCCTCAGATACTTCCTTAGATCCTTCTTCAGATTCTTCTTCAAAACCTTCTTCAGAACCTTCTTTAGGTTGTTGTTCGTTATTATTATCTATTAATATGTTTGTTTTCAAATCTTGATTCATCAAGATAGGTAGTGTTTAAAATGTTACAAAACTACACTATCCAGGTCACTGGATAGCAAGGGTAAGGTAGATGTTCAAGGACAGCAGAAACGTATAACACACAAGCAGGTTACTAGGTCGAAGGTGGGATACAGTAATGTATTTAGGTTGAACACAAGAAGTCTACTCTCATGTTCCTTCAGTGTGCTTATATAGATAATGAAATCCAACTAGACCGTTTGGAGTCCTTAGAGTCCTCTGGAGTCCCTTAGGAATCCCAGGACTCCATCACATGACCTCTGATTGTTAGGTTCTCTATGTACACCTTCTGTGTACCGAGCCTCAGGCCTACACCAATCAGCTTGTTAGGTAAAACCCGTAACACATGGAGAACTTAAAGGATTTTATGTTTTTTGCTTGTTTAATACAAGTTTTGTATGTTTGAGAACAAAAAGGTATTATGAATAAGAAACATAGTTAACAGAATAATGAAGATTGCTTGACGTTATTAGTTAAGCATCAGGACAACATTAGGATAAAAAGGGAATAGTATTACAATTCTTACTGTCACAACTTGATAAGTGCTAGGTAACAGCTTATGGAGTGTCCATGATTAAACAAGATGTTAAGTTATATAACTTATACAAGTAGTATAAAGTGTATAAGGGGATATTAAAACTATACTGGCTATACAAGGCTATACTCATTTATCTATATAAGAATACACTCCTTAAGCTTTAGTTAAAAACCTCATGTTCAACCTAAATTATAACTCTACTATATATACTTATTTACTATAACTACAAACAGCTTACTTCTACATAAACCCCACAAGAGTGACCAGGCTTACCCTTATGACCGTATTATAAGAAGTCTCATAACAATATAATATTATTATAACCTCTAAGTATATATCAAAGATGTTTTATAATATTATAGTTAATACAAGTACTTTAAAGAAGTTTACAATTAGTTATAATTAATATATTGCTTATTAAAACCTTGATAACATTGTTTTAATTGATAAATTTACAAAAGGTAATATGTTTGTATAATTTGAGATTAGTATTATAAGCTTGATTAGTTTAATCAATATTTATACTCCTTTTAGTAAGGTTTAATTTTATATTGTTGATGTAAATATTTTATTTTTGCTTTCCTTAGTGTTGGTTCACCTGTAGCACGAAGTACGGTACGCAATTATACGTAACATACTCGTTGTACTATTCTATGGTTGTTCTTCGAAAAGGGGGTAGGAGTAGTACGAAGCTATAAGAGCTTCGCTCGCTCTTACTACCTAATCAGGACTAGTCTACATAGCACGTGAGTATCACGTGCACGTAACTAATATATTACTCTTAACACTTAGCTAATATAAATTATTTAAGGATTTATTATATTAATATTAAAAATAAACTTATTACCTTTAATGATAAAATGCTTGTAATTTAATGTTTTAGTTATGTGTTTTAATTATAAGATAACTCTTTATATATTTTCTTAATAAACTCTTTTGATAATAATACATACTACTTAATTGAAGTTGAATTATGTTATTTATACTATTATTTTGGCTATTTATTAATTAAAAGGTTATGCAAAATTCTAAAGTGTTTAAAGTATAAGGTTAACAATAAAGTATTTTAATATCTTACTTAATTTTATAATTATTGTTAAAAACATAGTAAATCACTTAGAAAATTCAAGTTTACTTTTTAAGATAATGTTAAATTCAATTATATAATTTTGGTTAATATTATGTATATTAATAATAAGCTTGTTTTATATATTGTTGATGAAGTTATAAGTTTTCAAGTTGTTTAATAATTATAAATATCTTTGTAAAATATGTTTAAGATACTTTATAGACTTGTTAAATTGATATTTATCTTAGACTTTTTGAATTAATTAATTATAATGTTAATAAGAGCTTTGTAAGTAAGGATTTTAAGTATTTTATTATTATAATAAGAGTTTTTACTAAATGTGTACTTATAGAGGTATATTAATTGATTAAGAAGGTTAAACATTATTATACTATTTTATATTAAGTATATCAAATCATCTTTGAAGAATTCTTTAATATTAACAAGGATATAGCCTTATAAATAGTTATTAAGGTTGTAAATAATATAATAAGCCTTAATAGCCTTATATTAACCTTACTTGTTTTTAAGGCATTCCTTTATATATCAGAACTTGATGCTTTTGCCCCTTTAATAGCTTAACAAGTTGTAATGGTTAAAAACGTTATAAATAAGATTAAGGCTTATTATGCTTAGAAATAAGTAAAAGATACCTTGAATTAATGAAATGAACTTTTAATAACAGTTATCTATAACTTATTACTTAATTTAAATATACTTGTATAATAAGAAGGGAATGAAAGTTATATAAGGAGTTAAAAAGGCTTATTCAGCTTGTTAAAAGTAAATAATAAGACTTGTAAACTATAACTACTAAATGGCCTTATAGAATTCAGGAGTATTATGGTAAAATTATACTTAAAAGAAGATAATGCTTAAGAATCTTAGAATACTTAAAGAATTCAATATAACAATATAATTTAAGCTAAACCTTAATTAATACTAGTTATACTTGAAGAACTAGTTAAACAATATTATGGTAAACTTTAAAAGAATATTATTTAAGCTTTAATAGTTAATATTATAGTTTATATATAACAAGAAACTTAAACTATATCTTTAATAAAGTAATTCAAGGAATCTTAACATAAGGAAATCAATAAACTACTTAAAAAAGGTGTATTTAAAGTTGTTCTTATATTACTTGTTTTAAAAGGTATTAAAATCTTTAACTTTAAATTTGTTAATAAGATTAAGAATGCTAGAACAAGCTTAGTCTTTGAAAAGTTATGTTTAATTATTCAAGTTTATAATAATGTTAAAAAAGACTTAGTTTTAACTTAATCACTTATAATTTAAAAGGTTAGTTAATACTTAATTTTAGTTATTACAATTATAATGTTAAAGAAAAGGCTTTACTTATAAGATATATTATAAGCTTATGTTTAATTAAATACAAACTTAAATTATGACTTTTATATTTATCCTCTTATAAAGTTAAGTATAAGAGAAGATATTATTTTGAAGGTTGTTAAGCTTTTATATAAAGTTCTTAAAGTAAGAAATTATTAATTTAATACTTATTATTGTTATTATACTAAATAACTTCAGATAAGCTAATTAATGTATAATCTTTGTTTATTATATATTAATACTCTTAGATTTAGAATTGTTAGCTTGTAAATTAATGATACTTTATTTTTAGTTGATAATACTTTTGTGGACACTGAGTAAAAAAANGCTTAAATTTTAAGCTAAAGCTAAGGAAATGCTTGTAATTGATAACTTGATTAAATTTAACAATAGCTTAATTACTCTGAATAATAACTTAATTTCTTTTAACTAAGAATAATAGTATAAGAACTTTAAGCTTGTTAACCTTTAATTATTAGACCTTATTAGTATAAGAGGAACTTTACAAAAAGTAATAGTACTTAAGGATTAATATGTTGCCTAAAGAGTTTAAGGAGTATATATAACTATTATTAATTAATCAAAAGTAACTTTTGATCTTTCTTTTACTATTTAGAAGGTCAACCCTTAAGAGAAGGATGTTAAAGTACTTAACAAATGTTAGGAACGAGTAATTGAATAGCTTTACCACTCGACTAAACTGGCTAAAAAGGCACAATATTAGCGGTCGCTCACTAATAGTTATTCTACTATATATAACGTTCCTAACAACAAATGTTTATAATAACAGATTGATAATGTTAAAAGAAGTCTTAAGTATGTATAACTTGACTATAAAACCCTTTAGTTATTAATGTTTATAAATGTTTCTTTTATGAATAATATAAACTTCTCTTTATAGATTAAGTATATAATCATACTTGCAAATGTTAATATGAAAGGAAATATTGTTTATTAGTCTTTAATCAAGTGTAAGAGGATTATTAAAAGTATACTAACCTTAGAACTTTATATTATAGCTTATAAATTTAATATTAAGGTTATCTTGAAGTTGATTATCAAGAGAATTCTTGAATTAACTATTCTATTTATTCTTTATACTAATTTGAAGTTGTTATACAATTACCTTGTTAAATTAAGTATTATACAAGAAAAACAACTTATAATAAACCTTATATGTTTATGCTAATTATATAAACGTTAAGAGATTATTGAGGTTAAGTAGATTGATGGTAATAATAATCTTGTAGATTTTATGACAAAATCCAAGGCTTGTAGAGTACTCAAAGACTTAATTAACAAGAACAAAGTTAACTTATATATAATGGAATAAGTAGAATAAAAAAGCTTAGAACTGAAGGAATTAAAGGTATTATAAAGGTTTAAAAACGGTTATGAAGTTATAAGAGTATTATAAGGAGTTTAAAAGTAGGATAGAATTACAAAGTTCTTTACAATACCTTTGTGTACTTATAAGAGCCTTTATATTTACTATTGTCTTTTTNAGTCTACTATTGTTTTTTTACTGTTTTTGTAACTTTTACAATTGTTATTACTTTTAGTTGTTGTTAATGTTAGTATAGTTATATGTAGACTAGAATCATATGTAGATTAGGTACATATGTAGATAAGATAAGGCTAGTTTGGTTATCATAAAGGAGGATAATATTGTATAGTAGTACTCCTTATATAACTATTGTAATACAAACTTACTTATAGCTAATAATAAAAAAAACTATTATATCGACATGTATTACCTTTATATATTAGAGATGTACGTTTATTGTAAAANGTGAACCGGCAATTACTTGAAAAAAAGAAGAGTAATTTTATCTTATATACTTTTAATATCAATTTTATTAAGGTTATATAATACTTATAAATACTTAAAAAGTAATTAGATATAATTATAAAAGTCCTTTAATATTTCTTTATAATTCTAGTAAAAAANGGATTATTTACATAAAAGGATTATTTAGCTTAAATTCTTATAATAAATCTTTAACTCTAAAAGCTTTTACATTTAAAACTTATAAATTCTACTCTTTTATAAAACTTTATTTATAGAAGATAAAAACTTAACTTATAATTATAAGTTTATAACTAATTATTATATTAAATAACATACAGTATATAGAATAATATTAATACTATATCTTTTTACAAGTTTTGATATAAACCTTATTAAGAAGTGTTAGAAGAAAATCAAATAAGTATTATACAAGCAAAAAAAAGCAACTTATAACCGAGTAAGAGATGGAAATTACAATTACAGAAGAATAGAATAATATACTACAGGATTAGATAAATGAGTTGATTTTAAAACAAGAACATTGGGTTCATGTACTTATGGAACGCCATGGGTGGTCTACTCCTAATTAAATTGTTATTAAATACCTAAGTTTTATGATTTTTATCGCAATATGCCCTGTGCGACACAGACTTACGACACCCGGCTTGTTAAGAACTAGCTAAGCGCTTGCGAGACTTGGTTTGCTAGTGACTTCTTGCAATAGGGCATCAATCTGGCCTAAGCGTCGCATCCTGTCTTCCTCTACTCGAGTAGGCGTTATGGTCTCTGGGGTGACAATTTCCAGTTCTCGTAATTCGCTCAAATTTTCCAACTCCATCTTCATTTGCTTAGCTAGAACTACCCAGGACTCAATCTCAATATACCGGATAGATTGTTGTCGCTCTATCCGCAGCTTCTGAAGCTTAGATAACAAAGTTAGCTCTTGGATTGTGCAGAGAGCTTTTGAGCCGGAGGATGCGACGATTGTTAGACTTCTAATGGCATCGCGGCGATTAGGATTGATTGCTTTACAAAAACTTGTAGCAAGCCTAGGCGTTACAACGGGATATTGAAAATGATTGATAGAGTAGAAAATAGGCTCGGCTTCGATATATATCCTTCGACAGGTTTCAAGGATCAAGAGAACTGATGGCCGAAGGTTTTTACGATGGTTGGCTGGGTACCACTTTAGTTGTACGCTCGGTGACTCTATAGATAGAACCTGCTCGTAGATTCGAAGTCGAAGCTCAACTGGAAGACTGAAAAGTCTACACTGATGTTGTTCATGTATTAATATTGCGTAGTTGTTCTGCGTTGCCATTTTGCAGTCATTGTTTTCGGATTCGCTCGATCTCGCAGCACTCTGCAACGCAAACTTGTAATGCCAAGTAAACGCCAGGGTTAGATGAGAAGCGGTATGATCGTGTCCGGAAATAGTGTTTTCCCTCTCCACAACCTCCCAGTCCTCGTCATCGCTGGTGTCAAACCTAACACCTTCGAAGACGTGTTGGTCAGGTATTTCGGATGACGCCGTGAGACCTTGTTTGGGTAAGTAAAACAATATATATGACTCCAATAGAAAAAGAATTGCAGCCATAGTCTGCTTGGGGGTAATGACAACTTACCATTTGTTTCTTCATTCATTTCGGTATGACCGGGATTTAAATCACTTAGATCTTAGTGCACGATGTGGCAGAAGACGAAAGAGAAATTGGGCCTGGTGGGGAAAGTTAACATTGCGAGCGACTTGCATTTACTGCATGCAGCCGAACAAAGATACTGTAAGGATACGCGTCATCGGATGATCGGTGGGGCTGGAGCCTTCCAAAACATCGCCACCAAAGCTACTCCGTAATAGTTAGTTGCGCTCATGCGCTGGTTTATCACTATCTCAAGGTCCTGCTCTCTCGAAAGCCTTTGTAAGTAAACAATCCGCATCGCATCTGCTCAGTCGCCCTTCCTACCTGGGATGCCATATCTACTATAGATGTTCTCCAAGGCTGCCGTATCCAAGTAGATGCCCGTTGGATTAAGTTGTAGAGTCGAGGACTTTGCCTTTGCGGTGACCTCCCCCCCATCTGCAGATAGTCCTGCTTACCGTTTATGAATCTTCCACCCCATTTATTCTTCCGAGGCAATTTCCTTTCTCCGATATGTTCAGAAAGNCGCTTCTGGATATCTTCCGGTAGCATATTCTTCGGGAGAGGATAGGCAATTTTCTAGATCTGTATTAGCACCAGTCGTATATTCCAAGCAAGTACTCGCTTTACTTACTATCTCTGCTATAGATGGCGGCCACGATGCATGGTCCTTAGATCTGTACGTGGTGTATCGACCACGCTTGCAAATGATCAGAGCGACTTTAGTTATAATATATTAGTTTAACATACAAAATTAAGAGGTTAAATTACAAGGTGATAAGAAAAGGAGTATTATACAAGAATAAGTGCTTGTTCATGAGGAGAATCTTATTTAGATGTACTTATTACAACATTTATAAGCCCATTTTATCCGACCTGTTTGTCATAGCCAGATTCATCTATGAAGACATACTAGTACGAAAGAAAATTCGAAGTATTGTGAACGTATAAATCTCGCAGATCAGCATTTCGTCCCTGTGCTATACGGCGAATTGTTTTTTTTACTCCAGCCGATGGATTTTAGCGCCCTGGCTATGCTGTAGGTTGTCACTTGCACTTTGAACTTGTCCCAAATGAAGAGAACCATCTCCTCCAAATAAAGCCCAGGATCTTTTAGCAAGTGTTTGCATAGAGCATCTAATATCGGAGATATAATGCTTTGGGGCCGTCCGACGGGATTCAGAGACGTTTTGGGAGGACGTTTTGATCTTCTTCGATGGATAGCACGCCGACTACAACCTGCAACGTTAGCTATTTGCTGAGCCTTGAATGGAACCTTGCTCGCGATCATATCGCTAATTATTACATGCTGTGACTCTGCAAGATGCGGCGCCATTCTGGGGAGGGAATTGCCTTGGCCTTTGAGCGAGACATCTTCGTTGACATGCTGTGAAAAGGACATGAAGCATACTCCCCAGAGGCCCGTGCGCCTGTCTTGAGCCGCACGACGAGTTCCCTTCAAGTCCAATAATTTGAATCTCCGCGCGAAGCATCGTTGACGCTGCTTAGAATAAGACACGGTAATTACCATAGAATTCGGAATCTGACACATTATATAGCTAACATGTTATTGCTAGACTACTAATAAATGGTTGCCACGATGTTGACGCATAGAACTCGTTTAGGCAACAGCAAGGCGAGGAGGGTGACAGACTTCTTAAAACCATAGAGCGAGCCCTTCGAGAACAATGGATCGCTCCATCAATCGTTTAGGCTCTATTTTCGTGCCTACACCGAACTCATACCTCCAGCTCGTCTGCCACTCGTCCCAACTACCTCTTTGATACTCGCGATGTCTGACCAGTCGCCTAGCACGGTGTTCGGCTGCCTCCTCGATGTATCCGGCTCTATGCGCGAGGCTTTAGACACCGGCCGTTCTGATGAGCATACAATCGAGCGCATACGTGCCGTGCTCCGTGCAGCGTTGAAGATTAAACGATGAGCAAATCCTGAACCTTTTTCACTTTTTTNACAAGAAATGATAGTTGTCTTCTAAAAAATATAATAGTAATAAAATTTATAAAAAAAAAAGTGAATGTTGAATGTAATAGTTGAAATATAGTAGATTCTTCCATCTGGTCAGGCCAAAATTGTCCTGGATAATCTTCAAGTCACAAAGAGCTGAAGGAATTCTTGGTTATGATTTTTTTAATTTGTGTTGGCTGGAGTGGATATTGTAATGCGAGAGGAGGTTAACTATCCGCTATTTCGCGCCAATCCTCACCTTACTCTGTGTGTGAGCGCAGACCTACAATTCCTAACAGAGCAGAATCGGCATTCTTATATTAATCCTAACGAACCGAGCGTCATAAGTCTGTGTACACCCCTTATTAAATTGATAAATTGCTACTTAATTTGATGTCATCCATCCTTGACGTGCTACAACTTCCCATATCCAATGCTTTTGATCTATAATCAATCCATTAATCCATTCCTGATCAAGTGCATTCCATTCTTCTATGATTGCGTTGGCCATTTCGATTTTATTTGTAGGTTGGATTTTGCGACGGTGAAGCGACTATTTTATAGCTCTCCAACATTTTTCAATTGGATTAAGATCAGGACTTGTAGAAGGGTGATTTAATAGTTGAATACCATGTTTCTCTCTGAATATTGCACAAGGATTTGTAATAGACTTATGACCATGAGCAGAGTTGCCATCTTCCATAAATATAAGTGTATATCCAAGTTCTGAGGTAACTACTCTAAAATCCTCTAGAATAACTTCAATTGCTGGCTCCAGGATTTGATTCAAGTAATCTATTTGTATAAATGCTCCATGTTTGCCATAGCCATGTATAATAATCAATTCTGATTTATAATTATACCCAATTGCTCCTCAACAATTAACTAGTGTTGTATGTCCTCGATGAAATTGATGTTGAATATAAGTTGAACAAAATCGATCACCATGTTTGCATGTAACTTTAGTTTTAGAAGAATGATCACCAATCAAAAAAAGTACATTCATCAGAAAAGAGAACTGAAAACCATTGTATCGTCCAAAACAAGTATTGTAATCCATATAACCATCGTTGAATAGCTTGTAACTTGGTTAAATATGGCTTTTGGCATGCTATACACCGATAATACCCCACTTCCTTCAAACGCCTTTCAATTGTTTGTGCAAAGCATTCAAGGTGTAATTCTGCCTTTAATTGAAAATAATCAAGACATCTATGCTCGTATGATAAACAAATATAATTGATAATATCCAAAACAGCTTGTTGAGTGAGTAATCGTGGTTTTCCTATATGAGTAGGTCGTATCCTCTCAGGCGCACCATATTTCAAAATTCGATTAACCGTTGATCGACCAATCCTATACACTTTTGCAAGTTGTGAAGGACCCTAATTTGCAAGGAATCGAAGCTGTCGGATAGCTTCTTTATGCTTTGTAAGTATTTCATATCCTAATTCATGCTCTGGCATTGGATTTGGAGGTGTTGTAGGTTCCATTTTGGTGGTGTAATTATTAAGGATGGGGTGTACACAGACTTATGACGCTCGGTTCGTAACGCATTATAGAGGAAGTCATTATCATCATAAACCGATAAGCAACTTGAGCCATAATCTGTAAGTGTGGCTAAGCTAAGTGAGCTCTTGCCACTTCATAAGAGAGAGATATCCCTTTGTGTCCCTTCAGAGATGAATGAAAAAGAAGCTTTAAGGGAAAATTCGTAGACGTTCCTGATTCTCTGAGTTCCGTAGATCTCAAACCAACAGCTTTTTCCTTACCACAAAAGTTCCACTACCTGATCCACCAAATCGTGAACCCCACCGGCCTTTCAGACGTCACCCATCAGTTTCGGTCTCCTCGACCTCTCCTTCGTACATCCAACCAAAACTAGGATACAGCTTCACAAATCTGACAGTTCTTCCACTCATCACCTGACCGTGGATTGTAAACTCCGCAACAGTGTCTTCTCCCCCACCGTCAAATAGCGTTACATCCTTCTTCAGGGTACTCAGCGATTTCCTCGCGGCTGTCTCGACCTTGAACCCTGTGGGTTCTGAGAATTCCTGGCTGAAAAGCTCTGTACGCCCTGTACTATACGTGTAGCTTCCTTCCCACTGTCCGACAAGAGCATTCACCCACCACTCTAGATCACGGCTCCCATTGTCTAGTGGAATAGCGGCGTTGCTCTCCTTGCCTGCCGGATCGTACTGTTCATTCTCTATTCCCGAATCGTCGTCCGCTTCATTGAGTGTGGCATCATCGTCTTTGCCAATGGCGGCATTTTCCTCTTCCACATTGTCGACAGGCGCATCCAAAGCCCCATGAGCAATGAGCATCCTGGCCAAATCGGTGCGGTTCATTCCTCCGCGATAGCCGGCGTCCTCAAGAGCGGTTAACAAAGCTATTTCACTCCTACCGTCCGCGGAGGGCTGGCCCTTTTCTAGCATGAGTGCCACGAGCTCGTGCGAGTTCTGGTCGACGGCCATCATGAGCGGCGATGTTGACGATGATTGCTCCGCGGAGCCGATCTGGCGGTAAACGTCGGCCCCTCGCTGTAGAAGCAACTGGACCATCTCTTGCGACCTATTTGCTATCGCTATTGGTAGTATAGCGTCTGTAACGAGATCTTTTGCTGCAGGAAAAGATCGCCATACGGAGCCTAGGACCATGGCCTTCTGCGTGTTAGTGCCCCAGGATAGGTTTTTAACCATCTGCTCTTCCGCCTCAGACCAGACCACTGCATCAACGGGCACGTTGGTCGAGTCCTTGTCCGAACTCTTAGCTCTCAGTATGTTCTCTGAGAGCTCATCGAAAAGAGCCTTCTGATCCGTCTTAAGAGTAAGCGCTAAGATGTCTTTCGCGACGTCGATGCTGAGAGTAGATTGAACGAGGGTCTTCAGAAGTGAGTCGGCAAGACTCTCATAGCCACACTCCACGGCCATAGTGTAGGGTGTTACACCATTATGTTCCTTGCTCGATGGAGAGGCACCGTGAGAAATCAAGAGCTCAGCAACTTCCTTGGAGTTAGCTCGCGCGGCGTAATGCAATGGTGTCCAGCCGTCCTTGTCCATCAAGTCCACCGCGGTGCTATGCTTTAATAGTAGTAGTGTGATCGGTACTGAGCCAATATGACAGGCTACATGCAATGCCGTCGCACCCCAGATGTCTTGATTAGACGGATTTGCATGATATTTAAGCAACAACCGGACTACATCCTCGTTTTCCATTTCTGTAGCCAGAAATAGCGGCGTTTGCTCGCTGCGCAGTCTCTCGTCCACGTCGACACCCTTTTCAAGGAGGAACTCGATGATATTCAGGTGGTTCTGTATGATCGCTCCGACCAGTGGCGACCGGCCTGACTTGGTCCTCAAGTTCATGTCGGCTCCAGCTTCGACAAGTTTTCTCACCATGTCAATCTGCCCTAGCTTGCACGCATAATATAGCGCCGTCTTGCCCTCTCCGTCAACGGTATTCAGATCTCCGCATGCATCAACGAGTTGACTAAAGATGTCGCTTGATCCGAGAAAGACTGCCGCAATTAGGGGCGTGCCGTACTCCTCACCTTTCTGAGAAGGATCGGCTTTGTGTTCAAGCAAGACTTTCACAGTCGGTCCCTGTCCGTTCAAGATGGCAGCTTGCAAAGGGCATCCTAGTCCCCCTCCCACAAGGGTGCCGTCGCTGGGCTTGAGATTGATCAAGCGCCTCACAATCTCGATCAGGCCTAGCATTGCGGCATAATACACTGGAGACGGGCTGATTTCACGTTTTGTACTCGAGGTGGATACCTCCAATTCTTCGTCCTCTGAACTGCTCTCTGAAGCTCCGTCGTCTGAGCTGTCGTCGAGAGTTTCAGATTCAACCTCTTGCAAGCTCCCGTAGCCACTATCAGTACGTGTACTACCGGCTGGCCGCCGTAAACCCCTGGTTGCATCACGCGTCGTCTCTTGCAAATGCCCTTCAAACAGTTCCGCCCAGGTCCTCCAACGTGTCGTGCTAAAGAGTTTCCAGGCAATCTCCGAGGTTTTATGCCTGGTGTCGCTGGATTGGCCTCGGTAGAAGTGGTCGTGCCAACTGGCGGCCGTGTAGGAAAAGAACGGATAAGTATGAAGGAAATCGGACACGTTGTTGACGTCGTTTTGTGGCATGCGGTCAAACTCGTCGTAACACATGTATTGGAGACAAAGAGAAGCTATCCAATCGTGCTCGGTGTTCTCAGCCCCAAAGCAAAGCCTTCGATTTGATGCCATGACACAGAATGCATTTTTCTGCAGGAACTCCTTGACGGAGAAGTGGACAAAGTGAATCGTATGCGATTCCAGCGGCGTGCTCTCGTCCACTTTGCGCAGCTCAATGAGAGATCCACACGGCATGCGTATATAGTTCTGAACAAAGTCCTCATCCACAGCTCCTTCTGTAAAATCCAAGGGGAGATCGTCGTGGGGGTATGTCGATGGGGTGTCGTTGAAGGTGACGGCAAGCGCCTCTGTCATTTCGCGCACCGTCAGCGGTCGAACAGCGTAAAGAATCCATTTCAGGATCACTACCGCTCGATCGGTATTGGGGGCTTTGGGATCGAGAATCTTGTCCAGTTCTGCTTGGTAGGCACCGTATATTTCGCTGGGCGTTGTCTTAAGCAGTTTGTCGACCTGCTTTTTGGTCGCGCCCTTCTTCACATTCTTGTCGAGAAGAGCAATCCAAAGAAACATGCCCTCGCTTTTTTCAACAGCTTCCTCCGCCATGACGCTCAACATCTGTTTCTTGCCGAGCTTACTCTCCAAGACAGTCTGCGAGAAGGATGACAAGTCTTGTTTCGTATCATCCTTTGTGACGCCGTGATCGATTACATTCAGCGTGTCTGGGTCCCTGGAAGACTCCTTCATGACCGTCTCGATATCAGGTTGATTGCGGCTCACCAACAGGACCCGGATTCCCAAGCCCCGGATGGTCTCAGTGAGCTTTTCTAAGAAATGGACACGGCAAGACTGCGCATGGTATTTAGATATCTTAGTAGGAGCATCAAGACATTCGTCGTATCCGTCAATCACTAGAGTGCAACGGGGCTCTTTGATCATCAACTTGGAGAACAGTGACCAAAGATAATCTTGGTCAGCTTCCGAGGCAATGCATTTGTTGCTCATCTCTTGCTTCGCCTACTCATCCTCCATGATGGTGTCAACGGCAGCGTCCATCTGGACGACTAGCTGCCCAATCCAGGACTTGAGAATGGCGAATGGGTGTCTCCTGTCAAGATCTCCTCCAGAACAAAAGAAAAACACGGTTCGGCCGTAGCTGCTATTGTCTCCCTGCATGTGATCAATGACTCTGGCGCACAGGACGGATTTGCCGAATCCGGCCGGTCCATGAAGCCAGAGAATCTTTGACACCTTGCTGTTGTAATCGGTCCACTCCTGGAATTTGGGATGACCTAGGATCCAGTCGCACGTGGATCCATGCCGAAGCCTGAGCGCCTCCTTTTGAGCATCATCCGTGGATATTAGTGCTAGCCAGTCTCGGATCTGAACACGTTGGTCATGGATGGATTTTTTGGGCTTCATGAGCACTTCCCAAAGTTCTTTTAAAGATGACAGCAGTTCGTCATGACGCTTTGCACTTTTCGTATTGCTGTCTAGTATGAAGGTATCAGTCTACCGTCTGTCCTTTGCTTTGGGGACCTTGCTCGTGGATACCTTGCCACTTCGTCTCGTTAGACAAACGATACACGTCGCCAACCAGAACGGAAACGCTGTCAACGAAGTCTCTGACGGCCCGCTTTAAGCCATGGAATATGCCCTTTACCCATCGAACTACACTGGCGTCAATGCTTGCCGCAAATCAATAACGGAATGAGGCACCTTACCACCGGCGTTCTGGTCAAAGAACCGTCTGGCGGTTGCCAGAAACTTCAATACTTTGCCGTATACTTCGACGATTGTCCTAGAAAGTTCCGTCTGGAGCTGCGTCAGTCCCGACAGAGGCATATCCTTTTCCACCTCAGCGACCTGCACTATAATGCGTGAGACAATTTCGAGCCCATCGACCATCTTAGCATAGGCCTCGAAGTCGCTGACAGAAACCTGAACCAACCACCGTCAGCAATTTTCCAGCCACAGAATACCGTAGCGGAAACTTTACCTCGATTAGAAACTTGACCCCCGCCCAAGGCAAGGCCGCGTGAACGGGATCAAAACTCACGATGGCATCTCCAATTGTCTCGAACCTTCTAACCCAAGACACAATCTTCTCCAGCACGTCTCGGAGCTTTACCTCCGTCCCATCGTTCCTTGTGAATAGGATCCATTTCTTCTTCTCGCACTCATTCTTTTTGTTTTCGAGATTCAGGGCAAAGACCTTGGCATTGAAGCATCGCGCTTTGTTGAGCCCGAGGGTCGCCTTGTCATTCGCATCATGCTTGCGGCAGGCTTCGTCCCATCGCCCATACCGTGCACTGTGTGAAATACTTTAGAATCAACTTCCCGGCGAGACACCCGACAGCGAAGTACAGTTGATATGCAAACTTCTTACCTCCGTCTAGCTTGCATCCGCTGAATGAGCAACCGGGTCAGGGCAACCTGCTCAAAGGATAGCTTATCATCTGGCGCGGCCATTAGGCCAGTCGCTGGATGGTCTTTCGAGAGACAAATAATCACGAAAGAAACTGGAGAGTCAAGAATGTTCGGTTCATTTGCCGTGGACCGCCAGAGTGAGATGGAAAGAGGGCCAAACCTGGGTCACCCCGGACTTGTTGGCACTTTATATCCCCAGCCTGAGAAGCCGTGCTAGATGCTTCCACAATATCAACGCCCGAGTAACGTAACGAGCCAAAGACGGCGGATTGGCTCCTCCTTTCGTTAGAGCACCGGGATGATGTTCAGCTGGGTGAAGGCTCGCGGTTTGGCTGCAGGAGGCTTTTCATGGTTGGCATGCGCCAACCAATTGCATTGCGGCCGTTAGGCCAGGAATGCGCATAACAAGGAGAGCTGGACCACTAAAAACTCAATGTGATGCCGATTAGGATTCGTAAAACCATAGTGCAGATGCTTCGATTTGCTGTATTTCCTGGTCAGTTGTCAGATTGGGGAAACTCTGTAGTAATTTCTTTTATCAGAATGATCGAGGACACAGGGCTCTTGGAAAGTTCTGCCTGAAAGCTTCCTATGCCTCAAATTTCTGCCCGAAAGGAGCCTCGGCCTCCTGGAATTGGATGAAGAACGGGGTGGGAATTGGAAGCCAAGGAGCACGCATGTAATACACTAAAAGGCGAATTGGGTGTTGCTAGTTTTTTAGTTAATTATTTTAACGGGATCCATTTTTAGACACCCTGTGGCTATGTGCCCGTTGCCTGGTTGTACTCTAACGAACCGGTTACCAAAAGTCTGTGTACCTCCGTACATCCTATTAAATTGATAAATTGCTACTTAATTTGGTGTCATCCATCCTCTACGGATCCGTATGTGTTGCAACTTCCCATATCCAATGCTTTTAATCTGCAATTAACCTATTAATCCATTTTTGATCAAATGCATACTATTCTTCTATTATTATATTGGCTATTTCAATTTTATATGTAAGTTGAATTTTGTGATAATAAAGCGATTATTTTATAACTCTTTAATATTTTTCGATTAAATTAAGATCAAGGCTTATAGAAAGGTAATTTAATAGTTGAATACTATATTTCTGTTTGAATATAATATAAGTGTTACGACTCAACCAGGATTACTGAAGGCCTGAGGCTCGGTAGCTAAGACTACACAGAGAACCTGACGTAATGAACAAGATCACGTGATGATGGATCACGTGATAAGGAAGGACTTAGACCCGGAGGTCCAAAAGGTCCTAAGGAGCTATAAGACCTAAGAGTCCTAAAGGTTTATAAGGATTTCATAAGTCTATATAAGTTCATAATTAGTCTTAGATAAGAGCTTTATGTTCAACTCAATTGACATTCTTATTCATAAGTTTATCATAATAACATTTTGACAATTGATTAAGTGTTGTATTAACCCTTTACCTTGTATACTAATAGTATACCTAATCTATATAACGATAGAATCCTGTTAGATTATTACACTTTGAGCACCTTTTCTATAAGGTATTATAACTAATAGTTTAGCAAACCCTGACCATATAAACGACGATTAGAAGAAAGACGAAGAAACTTACACTTTAAAAGTAAGATAACTTCAGAAGTTCGACAGAACTCAAAACAAGTTCAAGAACTTCACTTTATAAGTTAACTTGTACATTTATTTCAATCCAAATCAATTCAAAACCAAGGTTGACAAAGTCTGTTAAATCATTTCTTACTTTGAGAAAACTGCTCTTAAATAGATTATACTATACTTGAATAATTATATGTTGACAATCAGAAAGGAAGCAACCTGTTAAGACATTATAAAGTCAATCTTTTCTAATATGTTATCTTTTTTTAATCAAGTGGAATTAATCTTTAGAGTAATGAATAAAGTAAACAATATGAAACAACACTTATTCTTAAACAAACCTCTTCAGTATTGTGGTAGGAAAACCCCGCATTCGCCCGTATAATAGTTAGTCCGCCGCCGAAACTACCGATCATAAATTGGAGTTTCTTACCTTTTTATTAGGGCTAACTTAAATCGAATCACGAGTTACTTAAATCGACTCAAAATCGCCGGTGTCGGACACAACCTCAGGCATAACACTACCTTAGCCTCACATACAAATTAGTATGACAACAAGAGATTGCATAATGTAATCAATTATACTCTTATWATCTGACAACTTAAGTATAATACTTTATAATCAAAAATAAGTTAATAAGTCTGATAAAAAACTAAAANGAAAAGTGCTTTTACTATAAAAAAGCTAAATTATAAAGAAGTTGATTATTAAGAAAAATACCTTGAGAAGTATAAAGAATTTGCTAAAAAGTATAACAAAAAGAAGGATAAAGACTTTAAATCCTCAAAATCCAGTTTAGACTTCAATTCTAACTTAAATATAATTAACCTGAACAAATTTAATTCCCTTATAACTGTAAATCCTAAAAGCTTCTTTATATTTAACTATAACTACTAGCTTATGGATATAAGCATTACAAACTATATAACAAACTATATATTATAATTTAAGTTAAATTCTTATTAAGAGTATTATAATCTAATACTTATAAAAAACAAGAAATGGATTTGCTTAAATTATTAGCTTAAGTATAGTTATACTTAAAACAAAGTTAAATAATAGTTTAATATTCACTTTACAACTTTTTAACGTTTATCATATCCTTACTTTCCTAATTAATATTCTTAAAGGAGTAAAGCTTTTAAATTAAAGCAAAGAAGCTTATATAACCATAAAAGGCATTTACAATAAGAATATAATTAAATTCAATGTTATGAACATGTTTACAAACAATATATATTTGAAATTAACTAATACCTTAAAAGCTCTCCTTATAACACTTCTAGCCAAGCAATTTATACTTAGTTTAAATCTTATTTACTAATGTTTTGGCTATGTTAATATTAAAGTGATCAAGAATATTATAAAAGTTATTATTAAAATCAATAAAGGCTTTATAGAAGTAGTAGAAAAGGAAGAAACCTTTTTGTGTAAAGCTTATGAATATGATTACTCTTAAAAGGATATTTTTAAGAAGCTTAAAATACAAGTTATAAAGGTTATAAAAGTGCTTAATATTAACATTTTTACAGTTATTCCTCTAAGTTACAATGAATACAATTATGTTATTACAATTGTAAATAATATTACAAATGTTACATAAGGTTATACTTACAAGGAGAAGAAAAGAGCTTATGATGTTATTATTTACTATATTGCCTTGATGAAGAATTAATATAGAATTATTCTTAAATACTTTTATATTAACAAAGGGAATGAGTTTGATAATAGAAAGCTTGATAAATACATTTAAAAGAATAGTATAGAAGTTATTATTACTACTTTATATACTTTATATTAAGGAGGATACTCTGAATGTATTGAACATATTGTATTCACATAAATGTATACTATGATGATTATAAACAATATATCACAGTATTTATGGTCAAAGTGTTAACGTAATTCCTGGTCGGTCGGGCCACCCGGTCGGTCGGGCTACTTTCCCCACCATCTGAATACAAAATACTAAATACTCAACTACCAATGCCTATATTATAATATATCTAGTTATTAGCTAAATTAGGGCACTTATTCCTTTTATGGCCTACAATTCTACACTCTGAGCACTTTGGTAGCCGTCACTTTGGTACTAACAAGTTGCCTTCAGATATTGAAAGATTTAACCTCACTACTCCTTCTTGAGCTATTGTATGTGATTGAAGTGCTTGCTGGGCCTCCTCTGCTGTTAACAAGCCACTTTGAGGTATTGGCTTTCTAGATCTTTTAGATTTTCGCTGTAAAGATTGAACAGTATCCTTTAATTGTTGTATTTCTTTGGTCAAAAATATCTTGTTATGTAAGACCTCCTTGAACCTCTTAACCAATTGTTGTAAGGCTACTCTAGTAAGTGTAAAAGGGTTATTCCTACATTGTTTGAGCATAGATTGAATCACTTTATATTGCTTTTACAATTGAATTGAATTATAAGGTGTCTTGGAGGCCTAAAGTGTATTAGTAGTACTATGAGCACTCTTAGAAGGAGTAATAATCTCCTTTACCTCTACATATAATTTAGATAACATACAACTTAGATTGTATGGAATTAACCTTGTTCTTGTAAATCCTTAACAAATATTGTTTATTATGAAAGTAACTTAACATACAATTAAATATACATCCAAGAAATCAAACTTATTAATATAGTAAATGTTTTATTGCATTTTACCTTCTATTATAATATTATATAATCATTTCAAAATAGCAAAACAGCTTACATTTAATAGTTGAAGGATATAAGATGAGTATAAAGGTATACAGACTATAATTATCTTGTTCTAAAGGTAATACTAGTTAAACTCAGAGGTTATATAGCTCTTATAGCCATTAAGAATAAGTATATAATATTAACCTTTTATACAAGATTTAGTATATGGATTAAAGGTTTTTTGAAGTTATTCAAAGTTAATTTCATTGTTTGTCTAACTATTATTACTTATAATAAGCTTTTAACCTTATAGTAAATTGTTATACTACTCTTTAAAAGTTCTTTTATCTTTGAGAATAATTACAAATAGTATTACTTATTTAATAACATTAACTACTTTAATTATAATAACTTACTCTTTATTACTAAGTTGTAAAAGTAAAAGTTTGTTAAAACAATCAAAGGATATGACTACTTTAATAATAGTAATTATACTTATAATAAAGTTAATCTTGTCAAAATTGTAAGTATTCTCATTTAAAATCTTATACTCAACTTTGATTGTTAATACTTGCTTAAACTAGTATTAAATAATCTTTAAATCTTTACATTTAACTTGTTTATAGTTGTATTAACATATATATTTGGTTTTGAGGTTAGGATAATACTTTACAAAGTTATTAAACTAATTTTTGCTTACTGAAGATGAAGGAATAAATTTATTATACTTAAAAATCAACAAATTAACTATTATTTGTACACTTGAAAGTTTAAGGGGTAATCTATACTTCTTCATAGAGATTATCCATCACTTTAACTATTATTCTTCTGTTTAAGTCATTTTAAAGCTTTTGTTGTAAATAGTTGTTATTTAGACTTAGCCTTTTAAACGTACATTAAGTGTTGTACAAGGGACATTGTAAATACATATTATACTTTGAACAAACTTGATTTGTTGATTTTTTATTATGTTTATAACTAAAAGGATTCTCCCTTCTTGTTCTGGAGATAGCATTTTAAGCATTTTAACATGTTGTGGTTAAATAATAATTGAGTAAAGTTGGTAGTGTTCATAGAATTAGTGTTTTGGTAAGGAAGTGGCCTGACTGACTGAGTAGCCTGACTGACCGGGAATTATGTTATAAAACGGTTATAATAGTTAGAAATTGATTAATAACATCAATATTAAAGAATAATACTTTATACATTAAGTTTATAAAACAAGTTAACCCTAAAAGTAATTGTATTCTAGATATATCTAACTTATAAATGATCAGTTCTAAAGTGTTAATTTATATTAATGTTAATCAACATGTCAAATCATAAAAGATAATTCTTAAAGTTAAAGAAAAAATCCTTCTTAACTTTGAAGGTAATTCAATATATTGTTGTTAAGTGTTAATATACTCTTACAAACTTGTATAATTATTACATATTACCTTTACAAAAGGAAATACTAAACTTGAAGACCTGGAAATGCTTATAAGTCTTCTTAAGGCCTTAGATGTTGAATTAGTACTTGAAGATATTATAATTGTTAATACTAAGACTTTTATAATATTAAATCTTGTTGATATAAAGACTTTTACAATGTTAAATCTTGATGTAATGTTTGAAGAAGTCCTTGAATCATTTGTAACAAGGGAGATAGAAGATGATAATAATACTTCAGATATAATTCAAGAAGTACTTATTATTTAAGTTTTTAAAGGCTATAATAAGCTTAAAGGTTTTAAAAATAAAAAACCTAATATAATTATATTAAATATTAACTTCTTAAGTTTATAATTGACTAAAGTAAGAATTGTTACATTATCTTAACTACTAAATATACTTGTAGAATACTTTCTAAAAGCATTTACTACAAATAACAAAATTATAAACTAGCTTACAAGCATTGTAATAGCTTATAAATACTATTTTTTTNACAAGGCAAGACTTAAATACAAACTATACTTTAATTACATCTGTAAATTTGTTAAAGTTAAATATAATCAAAGAAGCTTGTAATTTAATATATCACAAAAGGTAAGATGACATTATAAAGGCCAAGTTAACCTCCTTAATAAAGTGTAACACTTTTAAGTTATCAACTCTCTTAGAAGAAAAATATACTCTTTGTAATAAATAAATATTTAAGGTTAAATATAACTCTAATTATAAAATCAAGTATTTTAAGGCTAGATTTATAATTAAAGGCTATGAATAATGTTATGGTATTGACTATGATTAAACTTAAGTAAGTATAATTAAGTTTACTACTTAGAAGGCCTTATTAGCTTTAACTGCTTACTTTGATTAAGAAGTCAACTAAATGAACATAATTACAATGTTCTTAAATAATAATATAAATACTAAAATCTATATTAAACTTCTTAAAGATATTACAGTTAAAGACCTTCTAAAATTAAATATTAAAGCTAATAGTATAAACATCAAATATATAAGTTCAAAAACCATTGTTTTACAGCTTTAAAAGTCACTTTACAGCTTAAAACAAGTATTACACTATTAATAACAAAAGCTCATTACAAAGTTAAAAGAGATTAAATACTCTCTGTTAATCTTTAATCCAAGTATATTTTATAATCCTAATGTTAAGAACCTGAAGGCGGATCCTCAGAGCCGCACTGTAGTAGCGGAGGAGACCTGCTTAGTCATCCCTAGGATAGCGAAGTCACGTGCTTACTTGTATATTAACACTGCTAAGAGGAGAAGAGCTCTTCAAGAATTAGTCTGTACAATACACACACCCTATCCTCCCGCACCCCGACGTCGGTTTGCTGTCTAGGACTAACCGTCCATAATCCCTAACACCTAATTCAAGAATTTATATTTGTACTTATGTTGATGACTTTCTGATTATAAGCTTAAAAGGCTCTTAATTTGTAGCCTTGAAGGAGAAATTACATAATCTCTTCAAAATAGTTGATATAAGACTAGCCATATACTTTTTNAAGTGTATATATTATTCATAATTATTAAAACAAGACTATTTCTATAGTCTAAGACATGTATATCAATAAGATTCTTGAACACTTTGATTATAGTAATATAAAACTAGCTTAGTCTCTTATAGAAGTTGAAGTATCCATAATCTTAGTTAAAAACAAAGATATTGCTTTTACAGTTAATATTCAACTGTATATAAAGGAAGTTAGTTTATTAATGTATCTTATAATGTAAACAAGACTTGATCTTGCTTTTATAGCTTTTAAGCTATTACAATTTTTGCAAAATCCTTTTGTTCAACATTTAAAGGTAGTTAAATACATTTACTAATATCTTATTCACATGTACAATTATAATATCACATTTAGTAAAAATCTTAATTATTATAATTACAGTAATATTGATTATAATAAGTATATTAAAACTTATTATTCTATTATAAGTTATATATTCTTTCTTGTTAGACTGGCCGATCGGTCCAGACCGGACCAGACCGTGGGTTTTGTGGGGACCGTTTCAAGACCGTGGTCTGTACGGTCTGAAGCCAAAATTTTGAGACCAGACCGTACAGTCTACGGTCTGAAGCTAAAATTTTAAGACCAGACCGTGAGACTACGGTCTGGTCCGACAACAAATGTGGGGACCGAATATTAGTGTCAGACCGTACGGTCTGGTCTCCACGGTCTGGTCCAGCCAGACTGTACGGTCTGACGCTAATATTCCTTAATCAGGTAAAGCTTATTTCCAATTTAGGTTATATTACCGTTACGGTCTAGCGTTACGGTCTCACGGTCCAGACCGTACGGTCTACGGTCTGAGATTAAAATTTTGAGACCAGACCGTGAGACTACGGTCTGGTCTGACAACAAAAGTGGGGACCGTTTCACGGTTCGGTCTCGCTTAAATTTTTGCGGACGAGACCGTGTGGCTTACGGTCTCGTCCGGACGGGACCACGGTCCAATGCAACGGTCCGGCCAGTCTATTAAAGAATAAGTCTAATTTAGGACATCTTAACAATTTTAATATTCTACATGTTAATCTTACTGAAAATTATATTATATACTTATAAATTGCAAAATCAAATACTCAAGCTTAATCTTTAGTTATTTTACCTTCTTTAGTAGTTTCTAAAACTTTTCTTGATGATAAAGATATTCTTAGTCAGCCTTCAGCAATTATTATGACTTATAACCATTATCTTATAACATGTTTTACTTTGAATTTAAAGTATACCTTAACTATAATAGATAATCTTACAAAACCAAAATCTTATAAGGAAGCCCTTAATACTTTATATTCCTAAGAATAACAAGATGTTATAATTACAGAACTCAAGTCTTTAATGAAGTATAAGACTTTTNAAGCTTATACAACTTCCTCTTAAAAAGTATATCTTAAAAGGTTAATGAGTTTATTACATTAAACATAATGTAAATTGTTAAATCAAATACTTTAAAGCTAGGTTTATTGTTAAAGGATATAAACAATGCTATAAAGTGGATTATAATCAAACTTAAGCTAATGTTGTTAAGTTAACAACTTAGAAAATGTTAATGTTAGTTATTACTGTTTATAACTAGTAAATATACTAAATAGACATTATTACAGCCTTTTTAAATAGTAATATCAATGTAAAGATTTATATAGATCTCCTTGAAGGATTTACTGTTAAGGATCTTCAAGCTCTTAATGTTGAAGATATTAATATCAATAATAACAATTATATTGTTCTTCTTCTATTGAAGTCCTTTTATAGACTGAAACAAGCTCCTTATTATTAACAGTTAAAGCTTAACTCAAGATTAGCTGAAATCAGGTTTCTTCTTCTTTAATCTAATCTTAGTGTTTTTTTCAGTCAACACTTAAATATCTTTATTTATACTTATGTTGATAATTTTCTAATTATTAGTCTTAATAGTACTTAATTCAACAACGTTAAACAAACTCTTCTATTAGTTTTGTTAGTATATATAACTTCTTGTTTTTTATATTAAATGTCTTTTAATTTTCTCTTACTTGTCTCTAGTTATGTTTAGTAAAGNCATTCTCTTCTTTTTTCCTTTTTGGTTATTTCTCTGATTTAATCAGCTTAATGCTTGTCTGTTACTGTTATGATAATTATAAGTTGCCTTTTATTATATACTAAAAATCTGCTTTTGTCTTCCTTTAATATAAGTTTACTTTCTTCCTTCTTTTTGGTTAAGTACTTAGGTTTCCAGTTTAAAGTGTCTACTCTTCTATTATCTTCACCTTTAATGTGAGTAATCTTAAAATCATACTCAGATAACTTCTCTGCCTATTGTGCTTGTCTTATATTTAACTGCTTGGTTGTCATGAAGTATTAGAGGTTATGGTAATCTGAAAGTATATTTATTGTCTTGTTGGATCTAACAGCATATACTCTCTAGTGCTTTAAAGCTTTTATGATGGCTAATATCTTCTTATTCAATGTTTGATAATTTCTTTTTACAGTATTTAGCTTTCTTGACTAAAAGGTTAATAGTACTTGGTAATGTTATTTACTGATCTGTTGTGATTGTGATAGTATAGCTTTTAATGTTATATCAGAGGTATTAGTTTCAATTCTTATTCCCTTTTCTAGATTGAAGATTCTTAAGAAACTTCTTTTCACAAAGGCATTTTTTATACTTTAGAATACTTCCTTTACAGTATTATTCCATTCATAAGCTTGATCCTTCTTTGTGAGTTTAGTCAATGGTATAGAGATCTTAGAATAATCTTTTACAAATCTCTAATAATAGTTGGTTAACCTTAAGAAACTTTATAATTGTTTAATAGTCTTAGGTAATTCTTATTCTTTAATTGACTAAATCTTATCATCAAGGGTTTTGATTCTTTCTCCAAAAATACAATGTCCTAGGAATTGAACTTGTTCTTTATAGAATTTGTATTTTACAAGTTTATAATGTAATCTTACCTCTTACAACACTTATAAAATAAGCTTAATATACTTTTTTATATTCTTTAATACTCTTTGAGTAAATGATTATATTATTAAGATATACTATTATGAATTTCTCTAAATATTTTTCTAATATCCAGTTTATTATTCTTTGTTATATTGTTAGAGTATTAGTTATATTAAACGTTATAACTAATAGTTTAAATAATCTGTATTTCATTTGAATAACAGCTTTCTATTTGTTACCTCTTTTAATCTTAACCAGATTAAACATTGATTATAAGTCTAGTTTGGTGAATATAACAGTTCCCTTCAACTTGTCTATTATTAAATCTATTAATGGTAAGGGGTATTAGTCTTTCTCAATTCTACTATTCAAGTGTTTGTAATCATCATAAAGTTATCTTAATGGATTGTCTCCTTTCTTTGTATAATACAATAATACTCTGGCTTTGTTGTAACCTTCTTTATATAAACCTCTAAACATCATTTTCTCAAGCAACCATTTCTTCATTGCCTTATCCTTGACAAGAGTTATTTGATAAATTGATCTGTAGGCTAGTCTAAACCCCTCTTTGAGCTTTATCTTATGATTCTATGGTTTGTACTTAGGTAAGGTTGAATTATCAGGTCTTTTTATGAATAACTTTAGTTATTCATAATATTCTTCAAGAATATGTTTCATAATTTCATTAACATAAATAGCTCTTAAAGATACTGAATCTTATTCCTCTTCTAAGAAGATAATTGTACTTGTTCTTCAATCAATTATTAGATTATACTTCTTCATCCATTCAATTCTTAATATAACTTAATATGTTCTTAACCTTATAATATTAAAAGATATCTTTTCTTAATAGCTTCTGCTATACCTTATATCTAAGTCTTAAGTTTGAATGTTAACTTACTTCTGAACTTTAATATTGTTTGTTAACAATATTAGATAACTGTTATCCTTGACTCTTGTGTTAAGCTTAAGTTATTTCATAACTTATTCATTAATAAAGTTCTTTTCAGCTCTTAAATCAATCAAAGCCCTCATTAGCTTTCTGTACAATTTTATGTTTATGTATAATGAACTTCTACTGTTTATAAAGTAAAGATTAACATTTCTAATATTGTCAACTGATATATTATCTTTGATTTCTAGATCTTCAGTGTTTTCTTCTAGTTCTTCGAACAATACTACTTATCTTTTATTAAGATTTCTTAGCTTAAGTCTATCAAGGCTTCTATTATTTATAAATGTGTATACATCTTGTATTCATTTTGCTATTTCATTCTTAAGGCATTCCTTTATCTTAATGATAAAGGTATTACNTTTTTATAAGAATTCTCCTTGTAGAATTCAAAGGATATATTATTACTTCCTAGTTAAACTGTTGATTGATTCTTTGTATTACTTCATCCTCCTTTAATAACACAATAAATATTTTTAAAAGTAATGAATCTTCTTCTAATTTATTAACTGTAAGTAATACTTTTATGTCTTAGTTAGCTTGTTCAACAATAATCTTCATTAATTCCTTTTATTCTTGCTAAGCATGATATTCTTCAACTTCAAGTAGTTGTTCAACTGATTTTCCTAAGCCCTAGATTTCTCTGTTCTGAGTTTCTACTTTTAACTGGTCTTATTAGTAGGTTAACATTAAAAGTCCTTTATGTTGTATATTATATCTTTCTTATACAACATAGCTTAACCCTTCTTCAATTATTATCTAGGCNTTTTTTAAGCATTTAGTCAAAGTTGTCCTGAATCCAAGTTCTTTCTATTAATAAGAGGAATTCATATATTCTTTTCTTAATGATAATACTCTAGAGGTTAATCTTATAAACCAGAGTAAGATCTTTAATATTAAGTTTATATACTTCAATAATTATTTCTTCTTATTATACAATTTAGAAAAGCTAGCTTTTGTCCAGGATCTCTTATTCTCTTAGTCCTCTTATGCTAATCATAAGGTAATATTTCAAGACTAATAGTTCCTTAAAAACAGGATATTATTCTGTAAGTATAACTTTAAAGTTTGTTAGTATAATTATCTAAATTTTACTAACTCTTAAAATCAATCTCCATCTGCTATAGTCTTCAGTTTGATTATTATCTTAAAGGTACCTTATATATTAAGTTCTCATTATAAGTACAAAGTTCATTTTAAGGACTCTTGTTATCGCCATCTCATCTACTTCAATTTCAACAATAAGTTATAGTATAATTACTAAGTCTTGATGATATTCTTCTTCTTCTGAAGAGTTTTTATCCTTGTTTGAGCTTTCCTCCTCTGACAATTCTAACAAGATATCCATGATTCTTAGGATTTTTATAACTTTAACTTTAACTAATATACTTGCCTTGTTATCCTTCTTATGAGTATTTACCATATGTCTGGACATTTTATACTTAAAGTATAACTTGTTTTTTTCTTCTTTTATCAAGTTCTTCAGAGGAAATTCTAAAGGAATTTCCTTTTTTATTCTTCTTTTCAAAGTGCTTCTTTCTTTTCCTTTTAAAGGTTTTTCCTTTCCTTATAACATTTAACTTTATAAGGTCTCCTTGATCTTTCTTGTTATCAGTCTTCCTTTTGTTAAAGTATAATTCTCCTTTCTTATCTAAGACCATCTTATATTATTCATTCCTGATCTTGATAGACAAGTTGACAAGAGTGTTGAATGTAGTAATTGTAAGTTATTAATACAATTCTTCTTTAATGGAATTCTTCAATCTAGTCTTATACTAGTGTATATACGCCTCTTCTCCTTAATTGACTGATATTGTATACTAGTGATAAAGCATTGTATATTCACTAAGGCTTTTAGTTTGCTTAAGGTGAGTTAACCATCTTTTAACATTCCTTTTTTTGTTAACATCCTTATACAAGCATTTAAGTTCTCTTATGTAGTTTTCCTAGTTTTTAAGGATGTTTTTTATCCTTTGGTTTGTTGTTCCTCTGTTTGTAGTAAACTATTCATCCTTAAAAGGTTAAAACCATGTTTCAGTTACCCCTCTTAAGTATGTGGATGCTTACAGAACCTTATGTGTATCTCCAGGTAGTAGGTGATCGTTTAACACTAAATAGGTTCTTGTTTGAGCAAGATATGCTTTAAGCTTTTTTCTGTCCTCATAAAATAAGTTTGGCCTGGCGATTTTGACTTCTTTAAGTGTTGCCATTGAAGCTTGTTCGACATTGTCTTCTGGTTTAGAGTCTGGATCAAGGTCTGGGCTTGGAGCTCTTGGTATTAGCTTTAGGTCAGATTTAAGTAATGGAGGTACTGGTTTCTTTCTTGTAACTCTTGATGATTCTTTAACAATTGANTTTTTTTGTTGACTTAGTAGGTTACTTTAGTAGTATAACAACTTCTTCTAACCCTTCTTCTTGGATGTTAATTTCCTTGATAGTTTGGTCTTTACTTTAGTCTTCCTCAAAGTTATCTTCTGAACTTTTCTTAGATACTTCCTCAAATTCCTCTTCAGATTCTTCTTCAAAGCCTTTTTCAGAACCTTCTTCAAGTTGTTGTTTGTTGTTGTTATCTACTGGTGTGTTTGTTTCCAAATCCTGATTTATCAAGATAGGTAGTGTTCAAAATGTTACAAAACTACATTATCCAGGTTACTGGATAGCTAAGGATAAGGTAGATGTTCAAGGACAACGGAAATGATATAATATAAACAATTAAGTCAAAGGTAAGATTTAATAATGTATTTAAGTTGAACACAAAGAGTCTACTCTTATATTCTTATGATGTGTTTATATAAATAATGAAATACAGTTAGACCTCTTAAACCTCTTAAGTCCCTCAAGTCCATAGACCCCTTAGACTTCCTAAGTCCCTTGGGTCCTAATTATGTTATGTGATTATTAGGTTCTCTATATACACTTTACTGTATATCAAGCCTCAGGCTTACACTAATCACTATGTTACAGTAAAACCTATAACAATAGAGTAAAGATTAACATTTTTAACATTGTTAATTGATATATTATCTCTGATTTTTAAATCTTCAGCATTTTTCTAAAGTTTTTCAAATAATGTTGTTTATCTTCTAACAAGGTCTTATAACCTTAGTTTATTTAAGCTTTTGTTGTTTATGAATATATATACATCTTGTACTTATTCTGTTATTTCATTTCTAAAGTATTCTTTTATTTTAATAATAAAGATATTACTTTCCTTAGGAATTCTTCTTGTAAAATTCAAAGAGTATATTATTACTTCTTAGTTAAATTGTTAATCAATCCTTTATATTAACTTGTCTTCTCTTGATAATACAATAAGTAATTCTAAAGGTAATAAATCTTCCTCTAGTTCATTAACTATAAATAGTACTTCCTTGTCTTAATTAGTTTATTTAACAATAACCTCTACTGATTCCCTTTATTCTTGTTGAGTATAATATTATTTAATTTCTAATAATTGTTTTATTGATTTTCTTAAGCTTTAGATTTCTTTATATTATGTTTTTACCTTTACTTTATCTTACTAGAAAGTTATTATTGGATAATCTCCTTGTTAAAGGTTATACTACCCTTACACAATATAACTTAATCCTTCTTTTATTACTATTTAAGCATTCTCAAGTATCTAGTCAAAATCATCTTGGATTTAAGTTCTTTTTATTAGTAAGAGAAACTTATATATTCTTCTCTTTATGATAATACTCTAGAGGTTTATCTTATAAACTAGAATAAGATTTTCAAAGTCAAGTTCTTGTTCTTCAATAATTGTTTCCTCTTATTATACAATCTTATAAAGTTAACTTTTATCTAAGATTTCTTATCCTCTTAATCCTTTTATACTAATTGTCAGGTAATATCTTAAGATTAATACTTCTTTAGAAACAAGATATATTTCTGTTAATATAACCTTAAAGTTTATTAGTATGATTATTCAAATCTTACTAACTCTTAGAATTGATCTCCATCTGTCTTAATTCTTAGTTGTCTTCTCATCTTAAAGGTATCTTATATGTTGAGTTCTTATTATAAGTATTAAGCTTACTTTAAGGATTCTTATTATAACTATTTCATCTGCATTTGTTTTGATGATATGATATGATATAATTATCAAGTCTTAACAAACTTCTTCCTTTAAAGAATTTCCTTCTTTATCTTTAAAGTCTTCTCCCTTTGAAGATTCTGATGAGATATTCATAATTCTTAGAATTCTTATAACTTCAACTTTAACTATTATACTTAACTTATTATCCTTTTTATAAGTATTTACTATATGTTTAAGAAGTTTGTATTTAAAACATAACTTATTTTTTCTTCTTTTATCAAGTTCTTTAAAGGAGATTTTAAAAGAATTCCTTTTTTTTATTCTTTCCTTTATAATATTTCTTTCCCTTTCCTCTGAAGGTCTTTCTTCTCTTTATAATATTTAACTTTATAAAGTCTCCTTAATCCTTCTTACTGTTAATCTTTTTACAGTTAAAGTAAAATCTACTCTTTTTGTTTAAGATTATCTTGTATTATTTATTCTTAATCTTAATAAATAAATTAACAAGAGTGTTAAATGTAATGATTATAAGTTGTTAGTATAATTCTTCTTTAATAAAGTCTTTCAGCTTAGTCTTATACTGATGTATATATGTCTCCTCTTCTCAGTTAACTGATACTATGTATTAACAATAGAGCATTGTATATTTGTTAAGGCTTTTAGTTTGTTTAAGGTAAGCTAATTGCCTTTTNAGTGTTCTTTTTTTNCATTAACATCTTTATACAAGTGTTTAAGTTCTCTTGTGTAGTTAACTTAACTTATAATAATGTTAATTATTCTTTAGTTTGTTATTTCTTTGTTTGTTGTGAACTATTTGTCCTTAAAAGGTTAAAACCAAGTTTTAACTACTCCTCTTAAGTATATTAATGCTTATAAAACCTTATGTATATCTTTAAGTAATAGATGATCATTTAACACTAAATAAGTTCTTGTTTAAGCTAAGTATACCTTTAACTTCTTTTTNATCTTTGTAAAATAAGTTTAGTCTGATGATCTTAACTTCTTTAAGTATTGTTATTAGAATTTGTTTTATATTATTCTTTAGTTTAGAGTTTAAATCAAGGTTTAGACTTAAAGTTCTTAGTATTAAAATTAGTTTTAAGTTAGATTTAAGTAATAAAGGTGTTAATTTCTTTTTTTATAACTCTTGATAATTCTTTAATAGTTGATCCTTTTGTTAACTTAATAAGTTACTTTGATAATATAACAACTTCTTTTAATACTCCTTATTAAATGTTAGTTTCCTTAATAATTTAATTCTTACTTAAGTCTTTTTTNAAAACTATCTTTTAAACTTTCCTCAGATTCTTTTTTNAGATTCCTCTTTAGATTCTTCTTTAAAGTCTTCTTCAGAATCTTCTTCAAGTTATTATTTGTTGTTATTATTTATTAGTATATTTGTTTTTAAATCCTGATTTATCAAGATAAGTAATGTTCAAAATGTTATAAAACTATGTTATTTAAATCATTGAATAGTTAAGGATAAGGTAAATGTTCAAGGATAACAAAAACATATAACACTTGAACTAGTAACTAAGTCAAAGGTAAAATCTAGTAATATATTTAGGTTAAACATAAAGAGTTTACTCTTATGTTCTTATAATGTGCTTATATAGATAATAAAATCCAATTAGATCCCTTAGAGTCCTTAGGATCTACTAAAGTCTCTTAAGGATCTTAAGACTCCATCACATGACCTCTGATTGTTAAGTTCTCTATATACACCTTCTGTGTACTAAGCCTTAAGCTTACACTAATCAACTTGTTAAGTAAAACCTATAACAATAAATAACTTATATATATAAGTTATTTTGTTATTGAAAAGTAATTTGTAAACTTATAATAAAAGTATAATTAAGATATACTTTATACTATTCATTTAAGCTTAAATTATGAAGATTAATTGTTAACTTTGATTTAAAAAGAATAATTATTAAGATTTTTAAAGAGTATAATATTTACAAGTTTGTTTACTTATAGTATATTTATTGCATATACACTGTTTATAAGTCTAAGTATTATACAAGAATATGATATTGATTATAATAAACTAAATGAAAAACAATAGATTTAGAAATTTTATTATTTTGATAATCAGCATTATCTAATCATATATTGTACATATGCATAAACTAAAGCATTCTTCAATTCACCTTGTCTTAAAATGGATTTATCATTCAAAATAGTATAAGGTAAAACAAATCTATATTTGATAATAGGATAGGATAAAGGATTAAAATGTATTTAAATTTTTGTATATACTTTCCTTAATCTTAAAATATACACAATATATATTACAATGTTTTCTCATATATTTAAGGTTATAAGTAAAGTTGTTAAGAAGAAAGTTAGATTTCTTTATATTCATAGTAGAACAGATAACTAAAGGATAGTTATAGTTAATATGTATAAGAAATAAGTATTAAGTATGTATACTATTTATAAACAGAACATATACTTATTATATTTAGGATTTAGTGATTATCTACATTCTATAAATCCTTCTTGAACATAGAATAAATATCTTCTGTATATATTAATCTTTTGTAAGGTTTATGTTTAATGGAACTTTATAAAATGATAGCTTATACATCTTGTAAAACACTTAATTCATAAAATATAAGAGTTAACTTCAAAAGCTGATCTCTTCTAATGTATAAAGAGTATATACATTACATACTTAAAGCTTAAATCTTAGGTTAAGAGTAAAAAAATACTATGGATATTAATTAGTTTAACTTAAGATTAGTCTTGAATTTATCCTGAATAATGGACATATGCTTAAAAACATACTTCATTGAATGAAAGTAATTATTTTCAGGATAATAATTATACTAGAAGAAAGTTGAATTTGTTAATAGTTATTCTGAGATAAGTATATATATAATATTTGTACAGTATAAATAATAACCTTCTTAGATTAAAAGAACAAGCTATTAATATAATATTAACAAAATAGACTTTTAATAAGTTTAGAATATCATTGTTATAAAAGAATCAAAGTAATTAAGTAAGACTATTTATACAAATGAGAAAATTAGGTAATAACTATTTTGATCTTATATATAGTGTATGTTAAGCATATATAAAGACAAATAATACTAATATATAATTCAACATTGAGTATATTATCTTAATTTGCCTTATAATCTTAGAAATCCTTTTGATATACTGAATATATTAACAATTAATTTAACAAGTCTTTATCTGTTAAGTAATGTTATATTAGTTTTAAGTTTAAATGATATTATATTTGTAGATGATAAATTATCTATAATTAGTATAAGTAATATATATATTTCTAATATATAATACTTTATACCTTTTAACAGAAAACAATATTAATCTTAATAGTTATTAGATTAAATAAAAGAAGAAGTTTATACTTTATGTATAAAAGAAATTAATAAACAGAAATGTATTATTAAACGATAAAAAAGGGAATATGAAGTTGTAAAGGAATTAGAAATATTATAATAATAATAAGTAGAGTATATACATAGTATAAGTAATTCATAATCTTAGAATATTCATTTTATTTTCCTTATTACTTAATATACTTTGTAAACTCCTTAACCTTTGTATATATATTGTTTATCCATAGCTTATACCTTCTTAAAAACTATCAAAAACATTAGAAAGATATGTTATACTTATATAAAACTTATACTTCATATTCCTTGATTGTATAATGTGTTAAATAATATATACTTATTGTAATTAGTATATAAAGGGTATATGTAAAGCTCTTGGATTTAGTATACCTTTTCTGGGGATTTTACAACCTTGTTTAACAGTTATAGTATTATGATGTATTATAATTATTAGCAAAGTATATATAATACATATTTAGATTATATACTAAGAGTTAGAAAACCTTGAAAAACATTATTATCATCTTCTGCAAGAGGAATTATATAATGTTATTACATGATTAGTATATGTTATAAATATGTTAAAGATATACTTATACAATATTTTCTTCTTAATCTTAAAAGCTTTTCAACTTTTTGTATACTATAGTTAATATAAGTGTTGTATATACAAGGGTTAATTATTATAAGTAAATCAATATTAGATTAAGTTATAAATAGTATATATAATAATATTGTTAATAGTTCGTTGAATAATAATGTTGAATTCATAGTATTGATTAGTTAAGAATTGATTTTTAATAATAATAAAGGTTAAAGTATATACTTATTATATATATACTTTAACCTTTTTATATATGAACATTTTAAGTAAGTAAAAGATAACTTCAAAAGAATAAATATAAATATATATTATAAATATATAATTCTTATATTGTTCTATAAACTTACCTGATAATAGAAATAAGTATTAAATCTAACAGTAAATTCCAAATTGTTAACTCTAATAGAATATTAGCATTATATATATATAACACAAATATTACTTATGTAATTGCTTTATAAGCATTAGTATATTGTTCAATGATATTATTAGGATTTTTAAGAATTATAAGTAATGTATATACAAGGAATACACAAAGTATTTATTCAAGATTAAATAAGAAACAAGTAATATACTACTTGTCAGAAATAATATAATACTTTAGTATACTGTGAATATTAACTTTACATGTATAATAAGTATATATAGTTTACTTTATACTATTAACTTTCTTTGTTAAAGTTGTATTCTGTTTAATGTTATTAGTAATTAGTTTATTCTTAGTATATGCTAATTACAAATATTGTAGATTTTATGCTCACTAACTCTTAGATGAATTTGTCAGATGTGTTTGTAAAGCTTTAAAACGTTAACTAAGCATATGCAGAATATATGTTAAACTTATACTTAGCTAATCATAACAAACAATACTATACATAACTTTATCATTGACATTAATCTTATAACTGTAGATAATTAGTATATACAGTATTTGAAGAATGAATATGCTTATATAAAAGTGTTGATTATGAATAAGTTGATAATAGCATTTGATAAGTCTAATATAATAAGTATATGAATAACATATGCTTGAAATAAGTATATTTACCATTATTATCTTGAGTAATAATAAAGGGAGTTGTATCTTGTTAATATATACTTAATCTATAACTAATCCAAGGTAAAGTTATACCTTTCTCTTTAGTATTAATAATAACTTGTTGACTTATTTATTATCCTTAGTATATGTTACTTATATTTATCAGATATACTTATGAGTAAGAACTTATTCAAGATTATAATTTGAAATAAGACTTAAAATATTATTAATATATACAATATGATTGTTAGAGTATGTACTTATTATAATGATAATTATAACCATTAGTATTTATAACTTTAGCAATTGTTAGGTTATTAAAATCAACATATATAAAAGACATGTTAAGCATATGTTAAATGAATATCAATATCAGCAATTATCTTATACAACAAAACTGATGAAATGCATTGATTGTAGAATATATATAAATAGCTTATAGTATGTTGAAGTTATTGTTTATAATAAGAATCAACCTTTGTGACAAGAGCTTTTTTTTAAGAGCTTTATATATACTTGGCATATGCTTTATAAGTACTTAGTAAGCAAATATAACAAACAAAGTAATGTATATATATGCTAATCGTTAGCAAACATAACAAATGTATATACAAGTTATATATATACATAAATTCAACTTTTAGATTGTAATACTTAAAGTATAAAGCTTTTAATATAAATAAAATATTGTTTAGTTTACTATTATTAAATATATATAATCTAAACTTATAACTAATGTTTATAACTTATTAAAATAATAGATATCTTACTTATATGTCTTGTATATACACTGTATACTAGATTAATTATTCTCTACCTTTGTTGACCTTGGTTTTTCCTACCCTCGTTGAGGTTGCGTTGTGCTACATGCTCTACCCATGTTGAGAACTTTTGTACCCGTGTTGAACTATCACCTTACCCTATGTTACTGATCACTTCCTCTTTAACTTCATATTCAACATCAAATATTCAACCACAAATAACTAATATTCGAATATATTTAATGACTAGCTAAATTAGGACATTTGTTTATCTTATGCTTTGTACTTTTATACTTTGAGTAGTTAAGTAGCTGTCATTATGATATTAGTAAGTGTTGGTAGAATAGTGGTTATGTACACGTGATATTCACGTGCCCCTGTAAGCTAGTCCCGATTAGGTAGTAGGAGCGAACGAAGCTCCTACAGCTTTACTCTCCCACCCCCTAATCGTACAACAACCATGGAATAGCACAACGAGTATATTACGTATAATTGCGTACTGTACTACGTGCTACAGGTGAACCGACAGTAAGGTTTGAGTTATACTCTTTGAATTTATTACCTTTATTACTTCCTGAGCAATTATACTTAATTAAGCTAATTCTTGAACTTCTTGCCTTGTTAAAGAGCTTGTATGAATTAACTGTTTTCTAAATTTACATAATTTTCATTGTATTAAAGCATTTTTAACTTATAATCACTTTATATCTTTAATTATAAATATTATACTATGTATAATTATTTTATATCTTTTAACTAGTTAATTCAAAGTTGTTTTTGTAAGAATTATAAGATTATATTATTCTTTAAGTAATTGTTAAATAAACTAAGATTACAAATGCAATTAAACAAGGTTATAAAGTATTTGTAAAATTTATTGTACTTTAGAATTATTATTATAAATACTCTTTAAAAGTATAAGTGTATAATTAACTTAAACATACAATTTAATTAGTATATATTTTAGTTTATAAGAAATCAATTCAGTAATTATAAATCTATTTTAAATAATTGTTGATTTAAAAGTTTGCTAATATACAATTAGATATAACTCTAAGAAATCCTCTTTGTTAATATGTTGAATTTCATTATGTACTTTGTTTTTAAGTTAAGCATTATATACATGTTTAATAACTNAAAAAACAAGTTATATCAAGTAATTGAAGAAGATATAATAAATAAGAAAATATATACATTAGAATAAGGGGATACTTAAATCCACTTGGCACTTACTTAAATCCACTTGAAATCGCCGGTGCTGGACACGCCCGGACTACCATACTCTATAGTAATTTGTTAGTAACTATATTATCCAGTCATGTCCGTCTCTGAAAACGCTAAAACACATACAAACGCATTTTGTAATATATTAGACTCTGTCATATGTACATATAATTAAAGTTATTCTTACTTACTTCTCTAGTTACTTTTGCTTAAAATAACTACTTAAATGCCATCTTCATATAGTTCTCCGCCTTCAGAAGCATTATACACTGATTTATCTACTTTATTTGCTTTAATTCAAGCTTTTGCTCATGTTAATAAATATCCATTTATCATTTATGATAAACAACCATGAAAAGTGGTTTATACTTGTGATTAAACTGGAAATTACCAATTTAAAGGCAAAAAAAATAACGTTGACCAATTAAAACGATAAAATTCTTCTTTTAAGAAGTGTAATTATAAGATAAAAATAATTGTTAAAGTTAAAGGTAATGAGTGAAGGTTAAAGGTTATAAAACTAACATATAACTATAATGCTTTTATAGCTTTTATAACTTATCTAGTATATAGAATAACTACTTTAAACCCTTAGATTTATGCTCAAATCTTATTTAAAGTATATATTAGAATAAGAAATGCTTAAATATTAAGTTAGTATTCCTTTTAGAGAAAACAAAGAAATTATATGACTAAATTTTAAATTAGCTTTAGGAAATAATAAAATAAAATAATATTATTAAGTACTCTTATAGTTTCTAACATTCAAAAACTTATTTTAAATTTACAAGTTGTACAAAAGAAAAACAGACTTNAAAAAAGCTTTAAATAGAGTTAGGAAATCGAATACTAATATAATTTCTAGTATAAAACAATTATTTTTTGTCTTTGAATTGTCTAGTAGTTTAACTTTACCAGCTTTGAAGGTCTCAGCTCTCAGAACACTTTCTAAAAGCATAAAGTTAATATTAGAAAAGGAGATATACATTATATAATCTGGCTGTATAACTACAAGAGTTAAGATACAGCGAATTTAAGAAATCGATAGAAATATGTATGAACTTAAAATTGCATGAGAACAAAATTATCAACGTAGAATTTCATCGATCTATCATACAAATTCTATGAAGGAGATAGCTAAACTAGCTGACAAGGCAATGCAAGCCTCAAAAGCTTAAGACATAGTTCAAGAAACCCAAGATTATATCAAAATATTACTATAACTTCGTATTGAAATATTGTTATAACTTTGAAAAGTTATCAGATAACAAGAATATAATTGATTACATTATACAATCTCTTGTTGCCATACTAATTTGTATGTAAGGCTAAGGTAGTGCTATGCCTGAGGTTAGGTTTAACATTAGCGATTTCAAGTGGATTTAAGTAAATGCTAAGTAGATTTAAGTATCCTCTAGAATAATTTTATATTAAGAATAAAATAAGTTAAATTCAAGTATTATATAATTTTTATAATTATTAAAAATTAATAAATGATATTAGCTTTTAATTCTTTTTTTAATAATAAGTTTAAAGGTTTTCTTAAATTATTTAAAGCTGATTTAATTAATTGTTTATTTATTATTACTTTAATTATAACTTACTTATAATTTCTAAGTTATAATAATGAAAGTTTGCTAAAATCTTTAAAAGTTATAATCACTTTTATAATAGTAATTATACTTATTACAAAGCTTATTTCATTGAAATTATAAGTATTCTTATTTAAGATTTTATATTAAGCTTTGATTTTAAGAAATTAGTTAAGCTATTATTGAATAAGCTTTAGATTTTCATATTTAACTTGTTAATAATTATATTTACAAATATATTTAATAGTTAATTTAATATGATAACTTAAAAATTGTTAAATTTAATTTTTGCTTACAAGTAAAGGAGAAGTAAGTTTATTACACTTAAAAGTAAAACATTAATTATTACTTGTATACTTGAAAGTTTAAAAAGTATTCCTCGTTTACTTATAGAAATAATCTATTTTACCCAGGAGCAGAACGAGACGACGGCGAAGCAGAAGCGTCTCAGAGAACTGAGCTACTAACTACTAACTTAATAGCACAGCGAAACTCTCCCCAACCAAGCCGGTAAGCCGAGTACCGGACAAGAGGATAGTAGAGACGAGGCGAGGCAACTGCACCCAAGCAGATAGAGAGCAGCATGGAGGTTTTCACCCGGCCAGGGAGCTGGCACGGTTTCCTGTATGACAGTGTAGTTATCCCGCATACCCTTAGGGTGGCCTCATGGCCTACGGTGTAAGAATAATAATAATATAGATTTCCCCTTACGAGTTAACAAGTAGCTGGATTTGTATGGTGAGGTACAAACAAGGTTAAAGTGAATCTCGTAAGCAGTTGCGTAAGTGTAACTATGCAGTGACCCTCCGTTCCCCCTGCCAAGCCCCGCTTTGTCTAACCACATCATGCGCAACTCTCTGCCATCTCTGGATGACCTTGTAAATACTACTGCAATTATTATTTTTTTCTTTTTTCCGGGTGAGATTACATATGATCCGACAAAATGGAAGTTGCCCTAGTTATATAGTACTTCGGCAGTTTCACGTTGGGTCGAGGGTTTTCTGAGGTTCTAGCATCAAGATGAATCAATGAACTTCTTTTGCGAATTGACTATTCCTGCCAACAGTCTGCTCTCAATTATTCTTTTGCAAATTGATTTAATTCAGTATCCTAAAATACAAAGTAGTACAGTAAATTCCAAACTCTGCTAGGCCCCGTGTTCTATTTATATTCTATGTATATTTCCCCCCATAATAGCAATATAATCCACCTGCTCTGAGTCGACACTATGTAACTGATTCGACAGATATACGAAAAGTATCAGGATGATATCCAGTATCATATCATATGTTGAAGAACTATCACCCTCCTAACATCCTCCATCTTGAACAAAAAATCGATTGCATGTTCATTTCGGAACTTCAGTCTGAATTCTACGTGCGACCTATACGATATTAGAGAGTCCGTGTCATTACTACCCGTTAAGCAACACTTACCAAGGATCGGAACCTCTTTCCAAAGACATACATCGGGATTGTTAACAGAACGAGTCCGAAATTAATAGCGGCAATTATCAAAAAGACTGTTTTTGGGCCCTGAGTTTCAAACCAACCGTTAATAAAAGTCGTGGAAATGAAGGTCAAAATGGCTTTTACAAGCCCGATTGTAACGAATGCTTGGTTGGCGTTAACAGGGTGGCAATCAGTTACATAAGCATATGCAGCCTGGCTTGCGAATGGAACTGCCAGAGATTGTAAGGATTCAAATGCCAAGGGGTATGCAATCGGAGCACCCATTTCAGCGGAGATGCCTAGTCCCGCAAATCCAGCAATAGACAAAGCACCGCCGACGGCCATCAAGGTGAGGCGGAATTCCGGTTCATATGTGCCATTGTTTCGTTTTGCCATAGTACGAATGACCCAATCAGCCATCCAGCCAGAGATTGGAGCCCCTAGCAGACCGGCGAAGAGCAATGGGATGTTGGTCAGCCCGACTTGAGATGGGGTTAGATTGTAGGGTGGTGCCGAAAACAATGGTACTGACACGACACTGAGAGCAACCAGGAAGGCAAAAAAGGTTCCATAGACAAAGCTGCCAAAGATTACAGCAGGATAAAGAAAGAGTGGAAATGGTAAAACCACCTGCCCCCAGAAACTCACGTCTGAAACGCGTCCGCGGAACACCGCAAGCTCAGAATAGCGACGTTTAGGAGGTTTGTCAGAATCCACAGCTGTAATGGATAACTCACTGATCTTGGGTAGTGTTGTCTGGGTGTTGCGGTGATAAACTGTCTCCGGGACAAAGNAAAAAAGTTGCTATCACTAGTGGTATGAAGATCAAGGCGCAAATGCCGAAGGTGTACGGGATACCAAGGTTCTGGATAATCACCCCTGAGATGACTTGACTGCAAATAATTAGCACAGGAAGACAGCAAAGTCATGAAAATGATATACCCAAGAAAGACTCCTGCTGTGATCATAGATCCCCAGATAGCAAGTTTTTTACCCCGCTCGTGTACGAAGAAAATATCTTGGATAGAAGAAGTCACAAGGGTCTCGAAAGGTGCTGATGCGAACCCTTGCATTAGGCGCATTGCAACGAATTCACTGAATGGCTAAACAGATATTTATAAGTAATTTAACCGTAAGTTAAAGCGATATTGATCGTATCTAACCTTAGCATAAAAACCCCAGGCATTGAACGCCAACAAAGCGAGTCCAGACATTAAGAATACAACGCGCTTTCCCCAAACTGATGCCGCAGCAGAGGTGAAAAAGGTAAATATACCCGTCCAAAGAAGGAACAGTCCAACTAGAAACGTTGAAACAGTGTCAAGACTTTTCCCAAATCGTGCCGACAAGAGCAGTAAGCCCGGGGAGATCATTGGTCCTAGGCTTTGGGCAAGCAAGTATCAGATTTAGCATGTTCAAAACTAAGTGTTGTTAAAGAGACATACGAAGTTGTAACACCGGACGTCAACGCCACGACAAACAAGAGGGTATTTTTTTTCCATGGTGACCTATGTGCCGACTATTAGATTAAATATTCCACATTTTGAACTTAGCCCGGCTCACCAATTTAAGGGATCGTTGGGACTATCGCTAGGTTGAGGGACCAGTGTGATCTCTCCCAGCTTTTTTAGGTCTTCAAGGCCTTCTACGACTGTGTTCCAGTCAGTACTAGTTGAGTATAACCAAACAATCAAATTACCTTCATTTCTGTCCGTCAGGTTTACGGTGCCTGGCACATGGGAAAGATTATAGTCTTCAAGTACTCCAAAAGCCATCTTTGCAAACTAAACTAAATTGTGATAGAAATCTTGTAATAATATAGAAAACGAAGGGAAAACGAAGGGAAAAATGAGTGGAATTAAAATATTGTGGTAAAGGCCAGCTCTACTGAAGAGAAAAAGAAAGCAAGGAGATGTGTAGCTGTAGCATTTTTGTGGCAACTACATATCGAGGACAATTGTTGTATAAATGAGAACTGTATCCAAAGAGCACGTGGAATAGCAAAATTTCTAAACGATATTCGAATCAAATATGTTTGATATGGCTTGGACCGTAGACCTTGTATGCTTTCTAAAGCAGAGGAGGGTGATCATGCAGAATACCTCCTTTGGGTCTTGGAGTTTCAGGGACGTCGTATGTCGATCGGTAGAAGTCGATCGGCCCGTGTCCGTTAAACCACCAACTTACCCCAACTTTCAGTGTAAATAATTAATTAAACCTTTCAATTGTAGTTTCTTCTGATATTACGATTATAATAGATTATAGATATCGTGAGATGTTTACCGTATCCTTTGTAATTAAAGTCAAAACCAGCAATGTCTGTCTCCGGAGTAAAACCCGTTCTTATTTGACACAGTTACCCGCCAGAGATTCATAAATGCATAGACGTATAAAATGCTCAAACGCTTGGCCACAGTTGGGGTACAGTACTGGATCATATTTTACTGTTAAGTCAATATCGGTCTGCCGGTCGGTTACAATTGGATGTTTGCTCCCGCCGTAATCCTATAATCCTGCTTTTGATATTACTGCTTCACATGACAGGGGGTTTATCTGATGGTTGACAACGTACTGTGTATAATAACGTGTTCAGAACACGCGCCTTACCAGGGCTATTTGTAATATGTCGATGCTTTGCTTTCTCGGTCTCCCACCGACAGTGTTCTCGGCTTTTCCACCGTACTACCTCGGCTGCTTACAGTGCTGTATAGTTTTACCGACAATAGCTCTGAGCAACAAGTGTAAGAATTGCTTTGTAAAGCAAGCTCAAGGCATAAATGCACCGCCTGTTGATCCCCATTCTCCTGAATCATAGACAGGTGATCCTCACTCTAAGTTACCATTGGCCACCACAATCCTTATCTTGTGCAGAATCTTCTCGTTTTGATGGTAAAGTAAAGTTAAACCGTTTTTTTTTGGCTACAGTGTAAAGTGTGGTCTCTATGAATGTAGTTTAAAAGGGAACTAGAAGGTTATAACGGTTTAGATCTTAATGGGCTAAAAAAATGACGGAAAAGAGTATCCCTTACTTCACCAAAGTCAGCCAGCTCATTAACAAGCACTGGAGAAAGGAGTCGCTGTGATTTGGATCAGGTTTATTAAGCAAGGCATCGGAGTTGCGAGGGTTAAGACGATCACCATCAAATAAATCGACGGCTCTAAAGGAACTAGAACGAGTCTTCAGGCTGCCCATATCATGCTTATGGATGGCCAAAACTACCCTATCAAACTTGAAGTATGTGCATATCAATAATGGGTCTGTTTCTCTACAATGTCTTCCTCAGTAGGAGCCCTCAATCATGAGGGCATTCTTATATCTTGATATCAAAATGAGGTTAATAAATTCTACGCTTCACACTTGCGATTAGCAAACTAAGATTATAAAAGATCAACTTATAACTCAAATTTATTAGAACATTAAAACCCTCCATCATCAATTTAATACTAATAGTAATCTGAAGTTTATAAACTATTTTATTTTCTAGCCTATTTTGGGCAACAGTTTCAGAATTTGCTTTGAACAGTACTACTATATCCAGGAAGACTTTGGCCCCACCAAAGCTCACCTCACAAATTTAGGTTCTGATTAAATCCCGCCTCCCCAAACCCTAAGCCACGAACTTTCGTAAAAGAGGACGACGACTCAGTCCACTTCAATGCCGTCTTCTCTTACTACTTTTGCTTTTTCCTCTTACAAATCGACCTAAAGTCTAAACTGAAGATTTACATTTGTGGTATTGTTGAAGAGCAAGCCTGTAAAGGAGTTCTGCAATGAAGGCCAATCATACGAACTTAAGAAGCTAACATGCAAAACGGTGAGGGATGTTGTGTTTTACCGTCCTTGCGAAATTCCAAACACTGCGTTGCAGAGGAAGATAGAGGAAACGCCTCTATTGGATCACAAGAGCAGACTCCGAGACTCTCATAACTAGAGAAGTTGAATAAGTGCCTAGCAAATTGAGCTCATACATCTATATTCCACAAGGTAAAAACTTGTGATTAATTTATAAGGCCGAGAACTAATCACGTGCAACCAGGGTTAGCAATTTGATGAATTATTTTAGAAATTAATTGCTAACCCTATGTGCAGCTAAAATAAATGAAATTCAAACTCGGTTCTGGCAGGGTTTATAAGTTTGGCAGGAGAGTGAGAGTTTATATGCTAGTAGCTAAAAGCTACGGACATTCTAATTATAACATACCAGTATATTTATGTATGGGCAATATTCACATAGGAGCCAGAACATATACTAGTTAGCAATATAATTTTACAAGCCTCGAGGCGTTATGTGCATTATGCCCTTGAGCATCCTTCAAGGGTTTTACTTCCTGACTTCCATTGTAACGCTCTTAAAGCCAGCTTCTCAACTCTTCAAAATTCCGACATGTGTGGGTGAAATCGCTATCGACATAGTTCCGACTAAGACCATGGTAATACCTAGTTGGGATCCTTTAAAGATTCATCTCAATGAATGTTATATGTACCCACAGAAGAAAATACTCCCTGGGGGAAACATTGGGGAAGTTGTACTTACACTGTCATATCACCCGTGCACATGATGAATTAGCGAATCTGCGAAAGACAGTGATAGTGGTGAGTACGATAGTTGGAATTATTCATGATGGTAGTAAGTTTTTCAGGCATTAACTTTCGTAGTCGGCTCTATCTCGATGTCAGATGATTATCCGTTCCTCCTAGAAACTTGAATTAAGGGTTCACTAACCAGACAGTGCAGAGTGTGGAATATATCTAATATGTGCATAGTTGTCAGTGGTCTGTAAGTTTCACTGCTAGCGTGACGATTGTTTACCCGCAATATATCCTTCTTGCTCCTCCTCCCAAAAAGCAGAAATGTCTTCACCCCATGCGTCATGTGTTTCTTCCTCGGTGATGTGAATGTATTGACCTACGGTATTGGCGTCTGTGTGTTAGTTATAGTGGTGTGATTCTGAGGTCTTTCGAATGCTCGATCACAAACCAGCGGTAAATTCATCCCAAGCTTAGTCAACTCCCAGCTTATCATCGTTGTACTCGATCGGATCTAGGTGTGGAATAACCATTTTGCCATCGTCGTCAAATGCAAGATCACCTGTAAACTTCAACTACTATAATCGTTTATGTGGTCGAGCGGCAGCTGTTGCAAAAATGTCAGAAAAAAGCATTGTCAATATCAATAGGCTCTGGAGAAGATTATAGAAACGTACCTATGTCGTTTTTATATCCAGTCGAGTTAGACCCAAGTGATGAAACTTGTGTTCGTAAAAGGTGCTCAACAAGGGCCACAGAGGTAAACAACGTGAGGACCCAAGGTAGAAGTGAATGGATATAAATCTCTACATTTGTTTGTTGAGTACGTGTCTCATGGGGGAGAGCTTGGATCTCTCATCGTATTCGGTGCTGAGTAGCTTATGATAAGGGGACTTCCATAGGAACTGCATGTCGGTTGATTTCTGTCTTGGCGTCTCGGAATTTCCTAACGGTTTCAAACAAGGGTAAGGCCACATTCATATAACGAATGTTAGTATATAAGTTGTACTTGAGGTGCTGGAAATCGTAGAGAAGAAGAGTTCGAAATAATAGAAAGGGGATGGGGGACTAGAGGGCTATGCTTGCTTGGGTCAGCTTCGATGAATTTAAGATTCCCGCAATATTTCCGCGACTCGGGATTACATATTTCGACACTTGATGTCTCAACATGCGTTTCACCGTTTGGACTATGATTGCCATGTTGGCACTAGTACCTGGCATACTGGACTGGCAGTCCCTCAAGCTGATGGTATGTCCTTCAAATAGGTGAATTTCGAAAGAATAACTAGGCTTATGCTTAATTTGGTGAACAGGTGAATCGACCCTGACGGCGAGTGTGGAAGAAACTAGGGACATTGATCCTGAACCTTGATTTGACGAAGGGGATGAGGAATAGGAGTAGAAAGACAATTAAATCGTCACTGATTGTCGTTGAAAGATATGATATGGCTCGCCGAGTTTTCGAAGATATAAATTAAAGGCCGATATGAGGCTTCTCCGGTCAAGCGTAACAGATAATTGACAGTACAATAATAGATCAATTAAACCCTCTCTCCCTGTTTTCCTCTAGATATTCAACTCGAAGACCCGATCTAGTAGAACGACCAAGGAACGGTTGTGTATTATTCTCAGGCTTCAGAAACCTGGCAACTCTTTGCCAGAGCTCGATGTTTAAGTTAGCTTCAGAAATAAGTAGGCTACGGGGAGCCCATCTCCGGCTTTGTCTATTCCAATATTTCATCTGGGCGGAACATTGTCCCGGAAGAAATACCACCATATTTGTCCGATATCATCCTTTAGACGAAAATCATTCGGTCGACAAGCTCAACAAACTTCGTGACACACTTCATATTTAATGAGAGCAAGGTTGATGATATGCAGAGGATTGATTGACTGATTGATATTTTTTTTACGTCTGGCGAATAGTAAGTGAAACCTACTGTCCTGTGACCTCCCGAAGGGTATAAGGACGCACTAAGCTAGGGAATTATATACATGCAAGTAAATCGGCTCCAGAAAGCATTTTGTAGAAATGTATAACTGGTAAGCTTGTTGACCGTCTAGTTTCTCAATTGGTTGGAATACTTACACCTATATTAAGAAAATCATAGAATAACCCTTGCAATCAATCTAGTGGGGTCGTATTTAATCTTATCAATTTGAAAAGTCATAATAACTCATGTATTAAAGTTATATCGGTTAATAGTCAATTGGGCGTATAGACCAGACGGTTGGACAACGAGCCGGCCCATGAGCCAAATTGGGGAATGAGCCCGGAAATAACGTCAGTTAAGGATACAGTGGAAGCGAGGGCCAAGCTCACCTTGCCTGCATAGAACGTGGGAAGTTCAAGGAGCTTCTTTGCTCTTGGGGGAGAATGAATCACGTTCGAATTGTTGGGGCTTCGTGGAGAGCCAATCGTATCGAGTTGAAGACAACGTGCTGGGCATTAACAGCTATGATATATAGGAAACTTTTGATCGTCTATATCTAAATCGATACATCACCTGCGAGTCGGCATGCTAGTTATCAATCACACCAGCCAGCCATCCGGCAAATCGCTTCTCTAAAGAGTTAAATGAGAGGTGAAATCACAATCTGAAATCTCGGTGAGTTCTTTCTCTTCAACCTCAAGGAAACATTTCAAGTTATCATTGTCATTGCCTTCCAGGATGAAACTTGCAGCTTTCCTCTGTCTTAGTAGCTTCGTTGCTGTAGCTCCCACACTAGCTGAAACGGTTTCGCCCTCAAAGCTGGTTGCAAGGAGCACCATCAGCACTATTTTAGATGACATCGAGAACGCGGTCACCTGCACTGCATGTGAGGTATACAAATATCTTTTTTCTAGGCCTCGGTCTCTCTTATTTCTTTGCTAGGTTTTATTGTACTTTTATCTTCTTTACTTGCATATTCCTTTATTCTATTTCACTATACTAATTGTAATATTCTAATTATATTCGACTAAAATAATATAGGCTTTTCTTGTTGTCCTTCAAGCGCTGGCCCATTTAGGAAATAATGATTTCGTTGATGTAATTACTGAGGTTTGCATTTTAGCTGGAGTAAGTCTTTATAGATATTACTGAAATATTCATAGTGTCAATTCACTAATCTTTTCATAGGTTGAGGATCAGGATGTCTGTGAGGGAGCCATTGCGAAAGAAGGTCCAATTCTAGCCCATGATCTTCGGAATATGGCCATCTCATCTCACTCCTCTGTCCTCTTCTGTAGTACATTGTTTGGGCTATGTGACTACCCCGCTGTAACTGAACACACCATTAATTTTCCCTCTCAAAAACCCGCCTCTACATCTCGTCCGTCCTCAAGTGGACAGACTCCAATTCAAGTTGTACATATTAGCGATATCCACGTAGATCTTTCCTACGAGGTTGGTGCAAGGTGAGTCTTGATTCACATGTATCAAACAGATAGCATTGGAATGCTGAATAGAAGCTAATACAAATAACAGCTATAACTGCACAAAGAACATTTGCTGCCGTTCGTATGATGCTGCAGATGAGCCCAGTAATACCAATTATCCGGCTGGTGAATACGGCAGCGTCTATTGTGATTCTCCTCTGACTCTTGAGGAGAGCATGTATGAAGCCATCAATTCCTTGGTGTCTAATGCAGCTTTCACGATATTTACTGGAGATATCGTGGAAGGGGCTGTATGGTTGGTAAATGAAACTGAAGTCACGAACGATATTAATGACGCTTTTGTCACTCGCATGCTATCCTACCTGGGTACTGTCTATCCAGTTATCGGTAATCATGATGTTGCCCCAGTGAATTCTTTCCCTCCTGCAGCTATCGATACTACCATTTCTAGCCAGTGGGCTTACGATGCGCTGTCAGCTGACTGGACGACTTGGATTGGATCTACAGGTGCTACAACTGTCAAAAACAATTATGGCGCTTATTCCGTGAAGCACGGCAACACGAATCTCCGCATTATCTCCTTCAATACTAATTTTTACTACAAGGAAAATTTCTGGCTATATGAGAAGACCATGGAGACTGACCCTAGCGGGCAACTAGCCTGGTTAATCAATGAACTCGACGGTGCTGAAATTGCCGGAGAGCGAGTCTGGCTGATGGGACATATGCCCATGGGCTCTGGAGATGCATTCCACGACGGTTCCAACTACTTCAACCAGATCATCCAGCGTTATGATGCTACCATTGCTGCTATCTTCTATGGCCACACGCATAAGGACGAGTTTGAGATCGCCTACAGCAATTACTCCAGCCCTACTGCTAACACAGCCACTATGATGGCTTATATTGCCCCGGCTTTAACTCCTACCTCTGGTAATCCAACGTTCCGAGTATACTCTGTGGACCCGGCCACATTTGGTATTCTTGACTACACTGTTTATATCACAAATATATCGAGCTCCACTTACCAAGATGGACCTACTTGGTTCAAATACTACTCCGCCAAAGATACCTATGGAAAATTACTTGGCGTCACAGACAGTGCTGCAGAGTTAACTCCCGCCTTTTGGCATAATGTAACTACGCTCTTCGAAAACGAGGATACTGTTTTCCAGGAGTACATCTCTCGTAAGACTCGTGGCTACAATAACGCCACCTGTACTGGAACTTGTAAAACTGATGAGATTTGCCAATTACGTGCCGCTGAGTCTCAGTATAATTGTGTCACAGTTACTCCCGGTATTAACTTCAGGAAGATAAAGCGCGATGGTTTGACCACAAGTACCAGTGAATATTCCCAAAGTTGCGGATATTCTGTTGCGGGGAATATGTTCGCAGACTTTGATGCAAGCGTTGCTTATTTTAAGACGGCTGCTACTTCAAAGCTTGGTTACAATTTCTTGAATGAGACTGTAAACATTACTGTTTCTTAAGGAATTATGTTATAAGGATTATCAAGACGTAAATGAGCTTAATAACTAATTAGTGGGTGACAGTAGAACGATGAGTTAATATGAAAGGAGACTGACATAGATGTTGAATATATTGACAAAACTTGTTTATTACAAATAATTCCTTCACGTATTATTTGTGACACCAGAAATTAACTAAATAGGGGCTGATCATATGTTGGGGATTGGTTTTATTTTTATTTTTATTTTTATAATCATTATAACCAGAGGACTTTTACGCAATCAGTAAATATTTACGTAAAGATTATAATACATCCGTACTCTTTTCACTTATAATTTGTATAACTTAAAATAAAGTTAAACATAAGCATCTTTTGTTTGNTTTTTAACGTTACTTTATCATAAACAGACGTTNAAAAACTAGCCAAATATAGCTTACAGAGCCTGAGATAGGTCGAAAACGTACAGATTTACCGACATTAACATGGAATAGATGAATATTTAGTGCGTTCAGGGTCTTGGCTGGATGTGGCGCTACAGTATTCTAAGCCCACCCGTGGCTGGGTGGGGTTGTGGCACTAGCCGACCCACTTCACCTATTTAGGTTAGGTGAAGTATTTGAAAAGATGAATTATATTCGATCTTCTCGTCTTCAAGACAGAACAGAACATCCACGAACCGTTTTATTGCCTTTAAGGAGTTTCTCGCAATGCCTCAAAATGAATAGTACGTACTACCTAATGATTGGATATACCCTTTAATCGTACTAATCTGTCGCAACAGTATGGAAAGATGGAGGAAGCTCCATGGTCGCAGGGTAAATTCCTCCCGAAAGCACGAAGATACCCAACTAACGAGCACACAAGTTGGACCATGAGGAGAGAGCACGCAAGAGAGAGGCCAGAGAAGGGCATAAGGAGTCAGAAAAGGCTCAGACTTTGGTCGGCCTGCGAGCCAAGCTATACCACAAGAAGCGACACCACGAAAAGATTCAGATGAAGAAGCAGATCAAAACGCAAGAAGAGCGAAATCTCAAGTCCTCTACACCTGCGGAACCTTCGAGCACTCCTCTCCCACAATATCTCCTCGATAGATCGAACCCTACGAATGCGAAAGCTATAAGTTCCGCCAGTACGTCGAATTCCTCGATGCCAATATTGCGAATTGGTATGCGATTACTAACCTCGATATAGTAAAAAACAAGCGGAATGAGAAGGCAGCCAAATTCTCTGTCCCTCTGCCGAAAGTTAGAGGTATTGCTGAAGAAGAAATGTTCAAGGTTATTAAGACCGGGAAGAAGACCCAGCAGAAGGGTGGGTATCACTCTCCTATTTCTAAAGGCATAAGAATTAACAAAATTCAGGATGGAAGCGCATGATCACCAAGCCGACATTCGTAGGACCAGATTTCACCAGACGGCCCGTTAAATATGAACAATTTATTCGACCTATGGGACTTCGGTATAAAAAGGCAAATGTCACAGTTAGTACACCACTTTTGCTTTTATTATTGTTTACTAACAACGGTCAATTTAGCATCCTGAACTGGGTGTGACCGTTCAATTACCGATTATTAGCGTCAAAAAGAACCCCCAAAACTCAATGTATACACATCTAGGCAAGTATACTAATCTGTAGATATTCACGGCCCTTCTTGATTCTAACACCCTCTAGGTGTACTTACCAAGGGAACAATCATTGAGGTGAATGTCAGCGAGCTAGGCTTAGTAACACAATCTGGGAAAATTGTATGGGGTCGATGGTAAGAATTCAACCTCCCCCCCTTTTTTTAATCCTATTTTTTATGTTTCAGACTCTGAAAAGGCTAACATAAACACTAAAAGGGCCCAAATAAGTAACAATCCCGAGTTGGATGGGTGCCTGAACGCGTGAGTCTTCAAAATCTCTTGTTTTGACAAAATTTTAACATTTTTTTACAGAATTCTTCTCGTTTAGACTATAATTTTTTATACCCCTATTTAGATTTTTCAGGGGGTGAATAGACATTTGCAAAGCCCCTCTTCTTGCTCGGAATAGCTGTGAATGGAAGCTTTATTCCTCCTACCTTTAGTCCACTGTATGCGACTTTTATTTCTCTCTCCAAATTCTAAGGATGCCCAAGTGTAAATGCCATGTCTCCCCCTTTTCCTATTCCATATCATGATAGGTTTGTGATTGATTCACTCTAGGCAACATGAGTTTCATTTCTCGTAGTATTTATTACCTTTTCTCAAAATTACTTATTAAAAAAAACTCCCCAGGGCATGGGCACTTTGTTTATGGATCTTTTGAACAAGAGGGTTAACTACGGATTCGTTGATGGCCTCTTCGTTTTGCTGACGGGTTTCTTGTTCTATAATCTTTGGGCTCTACATTGACATCTTTTTCTTAAACACAAGAGCCACAGGGACAGCCTGTTTACAGCATGGCATGGGATTTTCGTCTCTTGTGGGGATCTTTTGACTACTTGCGAGTGAGCCTGACCCTTGCTTTCTACAAGAGGTTGTTTTTCTTCTTTTCTTACACATTGACCATATGGATCTTGCTCTCTCTATCGCATTCCTGACCTATGTGAAAATTGTATAATTATTGGCGCGAGATGAACTCGGTGGGCCGGGTCGTTAGAAGTGCGCGTGATGAGGATTAGAAGAACGCGGTCAAAAGTATGGTATATTGCGTTGTATAAGAAAAGAAATTTTTTATATAAAGAATTACAAAAATTGGGTTTTAAAAGGAGAAGTTGTTGTCTATATTTTAACTAATAATTTATACTACTTTTAATTTTATTAACAGATCATATTAATACTTTAATATTTAACGTATAATAGAAAACTCATTTTCACCACTTAAATAAGTAATCATCAGCTTCTTCGCCTTCCTTTCACTCGTTTCGTTTCCTTGTAGTCGGTAAAGTCGATGGTGGTTGTTAAGTGGTTTGTGCCAACAAATTGCACTCGGGGGTATAATTATCCATGTCCACCAGCAACTCGAGTCGAGAGTGTCTAGCTTGTTTCGTCGTATTCCGATTCGCCTTTTGCTACAAGTCTTGAAGCGGTTAAGGAAGTATGATTCTGGTCCTGCTGATCGGGTTTTCCTGTCCCGATTTTTGTTGCCCGTATCCTTGTCTCGTGAGAGGCAACAGAAAGGGAGCTTCGTATTTGAAATGCTTAGTAGATTTCCTGTGTCCCCTCTGAAGATGAAGTTTCTATAATAAGTAACCAGAGTATGTCATGTCATCTGAGTCATTTCTTCGCCTTGTCTATCATCAGATATCTCAGGTCCCCGCTCAATACTGGTCAATTCATTCCATCTCGGAGTCCTCGAAAACCACCCTATGCCGCGCGGTTTCCAGCCCTCATCAATAACATTTGGACCAGGTGGTGTGAATCGTTCCACATTCCACTCCCAAGCCATCATAATCGTGGCTACAAACATTGCTGCGGTAGTACCCCACGACAGACCTAGGAAGGTTGAGTTCATGGCAATGGTCGAAGAGGGCACATAGAGGGCAGAGGTTCCTGTTGTGAGTTTATGAATGGCATTGCGAGTTGCACCAGTGAGAATTGAGTTGCCAAAGAGGAGAGCAATGAAACAACCCTAGATTTCGGGTCTAGTTAGAAAGTGACTTGGGTTTAGGAAGAAAGATATATTCAATAATTCCGAAAATTGAAAAACATCTTTCAATGAGATTTAGAACTTACCCCCGCAATGCTAAAATTTAAGAGGCTCCTCCGATTATATCCTCTGAACGTGCCAAGTAATGTCACACAGAGCACCAGAGCATTAACTGTAGCCATGATATAGAAAATGAACGGAACGATATAGCTAATTCGGGCAATTCCGAGATGTGATGATGCCACATATGGAATGTCAGTAACGAGTGGCATGGGATTGGAATTGGTCGGTGATGATGTAAGAGTCACCGGGTTTGGGGCGGTTGTAGTCAAAACCACTACATTGGTCTCCGTTTCAACTGAAGCCGACGCAGTACCGGTGACAGTAGCAGAAGCCTGCCTAGCACCAATCCATGACCATGGTTGGGAAGTTGTCGATGATGAGGCAACTGCTGCTGATATTGGCGTTGCCGAGGGATCATAAGTTCTACTCCACCTCAAAAACACCTCGCCTTCATCGTCCCTCAGCCTATCTCTCAAACTCAGGTCCTTACCGGCACCTATACCGCAGGTGAAGTATGACGGATGGAAAGGCGAGCGGGCAGGATGGTAGTTACAGATGGAGTTCATATACAAGTGGCAGGTCCAGTTGGCGACTGGGTAGAACGGGAGCGCGGGAGTTGGCGGGTTCGTGGAATTATCGGCCGAGGTGATGGTTACTGTGAGGGACCAGATGGGGATCCATTGCAGGAAATGGTGGTCTTTGTTTGAGAAGGCGCCGGTGTTGCCGTCGGAGATGGTACCGCAGAGGGTGAGGAGGATGAGAGTTGGGGCGGTGAAGAGGGCGAGGAACCACGTTGCTATGGGAAGGTAGCGCACCATGTTGGGGATATGAGCATTCTGTTGCAAAGCTGGAGTTCAATTGGCTTCATCTGCTGTCTTGCAGCCGCTGTATGTGTGTGGTTTGGGATCGATCATCCATGTCCTGTCTGGTGGTGGTGGTGGTGGTGGTGGTGGTGGTGGTGCGAGATATCAGGTGGAAGGAGTTTTGCGATGTAAGGATATCAAGGAAGTTGAGATGTCGAGGAAGCAGCACGGTAGATGTAGCGCAATGTCACACAGCTCTGAGTTGACCTGTGGCCCAGTCTTGACCGGTGTATAACGCAAGCTCCATTGGACCTGTGGTCTGCATGAACAAGAAGGATGAAGAGAACACGATGCAATGGCAAGGTGACTTGGCTGTGTGCCCTATCAGCATGGGCAGCGAGCAATTTGGAGTCGTCAGCAAATACCCCGCTGTGCCTGTGCTTATCGGATCCGCACCCCCCCGGTCCGCTCGGAACACGCCGCCCACGTCACCACTTCCGAAGGATGGTGTTGAACGACGAATCGAGGTGTTGTTTTGTGTGTAGCATGGGTGAAATATCCCGAAACGCAATATATAAATAGGATGACTTGTGATGAATATATATATATATATATATATAACAAGACTAGACATCCGGGCCTGAGGTTGGTGGGGTATATGCTACATACCAACGGTATTGTCTAGCATGAATTAAAGATCTCCATTGGATTATCCCTTCGAACCCCAGGTCGTTTAAGCTTCTCAGGCCAAGGCTATATACAAGGATATTGTGCACTTAAAATCCTTCATTCTCCTAAAACGTAGATAATTTGCAAGGCAACGACGCTAAAAATGGCATTTCTGCCATCTGGAGCCCGAGGGGATAGAGAGCATCGGATTTTTTTAGAACTCGATACTTATAGTTGTCTACGCATACAGAACGAGTTACGCATACAGAACGAGTGCTCGTATATTATTAGACATTACAACCACCCATTTCCCCTGCTAGATCCTATGTTAGATCCCCTTTTTCCCTTCTGCTTTCATAAAAAACGATTGGCGATTAGAGACAGCAAGTCACAAGTGCAAGATTCCACATAATTTCCATCGTAAATCATTCAACAATTTAATCCAGAGTTCCGCTCCCTGTCTTTATGCTCCAACGGCATTGACACGGCTCTTCAACCGATCAAAGACGCTAAGGCTGAGCCTGCGCCCTCGTCCCGAGCTGCTCCTAGAAACACGCTCTTGACGCTCGGATTGAAACCTTGTAGCTTCATCGGTCCGGTCGAGGTCCTGTGCTACGTTTGCGTTGTTCCTCTCCATGCCATTGTATCCACGATGGGCGTTGCCGGTAGTGTTTGTGGTGTTGCGTGCATTTTGAGATGCCGGCCAGGATCCCGGAACATTTTCGGCCTGCCTTTCATCGTTTCGGGCTGCGTTGCTCGCTCGGTTTGCTGCCATTTGAGCAGGTCCCACGGGTTTGTGAGTAGAGGGCTTGGCATCCCCGTTGAGCATACCCCCACTTTCCCTTGGTGCAACATCTTCACGATGTTCCACTTTCTGCTTCGTACCTGTCGGTGCCATATTTGCAGACGAGGCCAGGCCTTGATGGCGTGTGGCGTAGGTCTTAGATAGACCGTTAGTCTCGACAGTCGCCATAGGGGTAGCAGATGCTGGGGCCTTCCTCATCTCCATCCCTGTCGTCGCATTACGTGAACTCGTGCCAGCACTTGAACTCTTTAACAGAGATCCGGATGGTGCGGGAAGAGAGCCGTCCAACACGGTCTTTGGCTCACCCGAAAATGAATCGACTCTCTCTTCGCGGCCGCTGAGGGTACCGCCTTGGTGTCGGTATTCTTCAACACTCCTTGCTGGAAGCGTGGTTATACCGTGGTATTTAGACTCTTCCTCATGGAGTTCATGGATTGGAACCATTGTGTGGATGATCGTGGGTTGAATGATCTCTTTCTGGAGTATAGGCTGGATCACCTAATTTTTGATGTTAACCAACTTGATATGGTGTCTCCTAGTTTGAAGAGTATGGGTGGATGCCTACTTCATGAATATGGTGATGAACATGTTCACCTGTAATCATTGGCAGGGTTGTGGTAGTGTGGGTCGTTTCACCCGTAGTACGAATATCTCTGAATTGAGATCGGTCAGCCTCGAGTCGCTTCCTCACAGCATCCGTATTAGCATGGCCAAAATGCCGATGCTCGACTTCCGTCAGCCGATCGACGTGCTCTTCAGGAAGCACCTCAATGTCTGTGATTGGCTGGACAGAGATGTGGTAATGATCTTGATGGAATTCTCGGTCGACGATTGTTTGGGTCTCCTCCATCTCCTTTCGGGTGATACTCTCACGCCGAGCGGCTGGATTGATGACCTGAAATGCGAGTTAAGAATTAACATTGCAAAAACGATGCTAGATACTCACCTCAAACACTGTCGTATCATGCCTCCCATCTTTGTTCAGGAAGTTTGAAACAACTCTAGTGGTTCTCTCTGTTGCAACAGCCGCCATAATGGTAGTTCAAGGATTGATGATATCAAGGAGGTTGCAGAGGTTCAATTGAACGTAATTTCAAGGAAAAGAACTACCCACAAGTTTCATGACTGCAACGTTGGGAATAAAAACACCTACGGTGGCTAAAAGATGGAAGATATGAGGTCACCAGCCTCGACATCATCGATGACGGGAGTCCTTCGATGTTCTTCTCCATTGGAATGACGGGAGATGGTAAGGAACAGCTGGAATGGTCAGGTGTGCAAGACTAAGAAAGTGAAAAAAAGAGACGGAAAAGAAGGAGCGAAGAAGAAAAGAATGAAAAGGACTGCAAGATTGTATGGATTCTCCACAGAATTTACCAAACAATGAGCGAGCTTCAGCTTCCAATGGACAATTCCCTTGTATCGTGGGACCGGTTGGGTCTTGTTCGAGGGTTGTGAGGGTTTAGCCAATGATATTTGATTATGATCATGCAGAGGAACTACCTCGAGAGACATGATGCAGCATGAGGTGATTTTGGTGCGAGATATTTGGTTCGGTCCTGGAGGGGGGCAGCACTGGTGAGACTGTGGTGGTAATTAAATCTATTTAGTGCTGGTGGTGTAAGATTTAATTAGGAGGCATTTCATTTCACGCTTTAATAATCGTCGTGTGTTATCGTTGTGGCTTTGTTCTCTCTGCGGCAATCCGTCGTGTGCTAGGAGGGTTAGTGAGGTTAGTGAGGCTAGTGAGGCCCAGTGAGGCTTAGGCAAAAGAACAACGAAGCCTTGCAGCCTGAGGCGACCAGTCATTCGCCGCGTGTACCTGCGCGATCGCATCCGCGCAGATCGTGGAAGATCATAATTCTTCGTTGCCCAGTCCGATCCCAACCTCCCCCATCATTTATCCAGAATTTATTCGCCGTAGACGCGCAATAATGCTTGCATTGGATGCAGCTAGCGGTGAAGTGGTGGTGCGACCGTGCAACACACCCACTGACACCCACCCGAAAGGGGGAGCTTACCAGTACTGTCTCTAAAGGAAAAACTGCAGGCGCCACTGGCTTTTCTACTTCGAACCCGCCATGAATGAAGTAGTGGGCATCGGCCGCGCCAAACATCCTATTCTCCCCCCGCCAGCTTCCATTCCCTTCGTCAATTCCATCTCTGGGACCCGTTGATCGAGAAAAAGAGATGACACACATAATTGCTGTTCTTCCCTTCGTATTGTGATGATTCTCTGATTTACTGGGTTCGCTGGCGTTCCAAAACACCCATTTGTTCGCTCTCTGACATCCCGCAAACGAAAGGCCCGGGGTCCAGGGTCATGTCCAAATGGACGGGGTTCGGAGCCTCTTCTTCTGGAACAATTCATCCTCTAAATCCAAATCCTTCGCGACCTACGAGTACCAGATCAAGGCACAGGCGTACGAAACCGTCTCTCCCGGAAAGGAGCCTGTGAAAGGGAACAATCCGGTTGCTGGCAATGGCCCCGTCAACTTGCAGCGCATGTTAAGATCAGGGGCTGCCCGGGGCCAGTCGCCGGTCGAGATGGGGAGGGGACATTCTGCTGATGGCCCCGAGGCGGTGCGATTACGAGAAGACATGCAATTGAGGCCCAAATCAGCCCGTCCGCCTTCGAAGGGGAATTCCACCCCATCGAGCCCTTCATGGTCAACCCCGAGCTTTTTGAGACGCATGTCTAGATCCAATATTGAATCCGTGACTACGAAACCGCCTGCGCGGCCACCTCCACTCCCTCCATCGAGTCCTCCTGCTCCAGCGAGAACATTGAAGTCATATGAGCCAACGGGCGCGAACAATAGCGGGGTTGGAACAAGCAAATCAAAGCATGGTCAGAATCAGCCAGGAATATTATCACCTAGCGAGGCACCGGAGACGTATTGGAGCAGTGCACAGCCTGAGCAAGCCAGTAAATATGGTGCTCCTGCCGCCGGTCTGTGGAGCCATCAGGAAGAAGAGGCAGTAGACGAAGATATCGCTCCTGATGAAGATGATGGCAAGGTTAGCAAAGTTAGCGATAGGCTTAATGTGTTCCAGCCTCTGTCTTCGCGGCCGTTGTCTAGGTCGAGATCTTTGCTCGGGAGTGCTAGTGGCGATGATTCTACCTCGGGTTGGGTGTCGTCACTACTCTCAACTTCATCAACATCAGCCGAACCCAAACGGCCCGTATCTGCTCATGCTAGTTATCCTCAACCTCAGCCGACCGCGAACAGCGAAGATGGTGCATCATTTCTCGAAAATGATGATTCGGCACCTACCAATCAGCACAAGAAAGAAAGCGATTCTGATGGCGTGAATGATCCAACCGCCGCAACGGAACCACCTCACCCTCTTCGTCATCGGTCGGGATCAATCGTGAAGCCAACTCCTGTCATGAAGTTGCAAAGAAGACAGCATATTGGATCAATGAAAAAGACATCGCCAAGAAAGGGACTCCCAACTCCACCCTCCTCCCCTGAAAAAGGCCAATCATCTACCTCCAATGCCGATGCTGCTCCTGAATTGACCTCTGCTGCAACTCCCCCTCTTAGTCTCAAGTTTGACACGGCTTCATCTAAAGACAGTTCGGAGGCTACTGACAGGCGATCAAGCGTCGGTTCACCTAGAGAAAAGCCAGCTCCGGATATTGGACTAGGGAAGTCGACATATTCTTTACAATCTAAATATAGCACTGGTAGTATTCGCACCAGACTCTTTGGAAATTCGTTGAAGAAATCGAATCTTGCAAAAGAGCCAGCAAATGTTACACGCATAGAAGAAGGTAGTAATTCGACCGACGCCGCTGATGTGGATGCTGGTGCCGCTGAAGTTCCCTGTAAGTCAACCTCCTCGATCTTACACATATATATATATATACTCTTTACTCACGCTAACGGCCCTTAGCAATCAAGATTGAACCCGACAGCACTGATATTCACGCTGTCCAAGTTGAAAGATCAAGTAGCGAACTACATGGCAGCCATAAGATCTACGTCCCTCCAAAACATAACATACTCTCCCACGAGAACAGCGAAACCGATTTGAGTGATCTTCTTAGCCGTATTCCTCCACCAATGTCTGGACTCACTCCAAACTATATGAACCTCTCAAATCGAAATATAAATATCGATGACATCGAACTCATGTCTACCGATTCTGATGAATCTGATGATGATGGCAACGTGACAGATGATGACTATAGCTCATCAGAGGACAGCTTTCTAGCTGCCCTTGATGTGCCCACCGGAAACAGAAACAAAACTAATAATCTTACCCCACCACTGTCTACAAATTCCTTACCACGACCTAAGAGTAGCAGCGGTGTCCCCACAACACCTCCAAGTGAAAGTTCGCGACGAAAGAGCGCGTCGAATTTCATGCAGGTATCACCACGAGCCCTATCCAGGCCTAAGTCTGCGATGGCACATACCTTTAACCATCATCTCCTCTCTACCGAATACTCTTCTAGATCCTTTTCAAATTCAAATCCGCCACGAATGAGCTATATCAGCGATGAGGATTATAGTGACCTGTCTGATAATCCTGATCCACTGCTTCGTAGGAAACGCAGCCGTATTGTAGAAGAAGACCTCCTTTTCAAAAGCGACGGATATGGCGCCTCCGGAGTTCTACCTGGCTTACACGATATGGAGTCCGTTGGTACATTGCGTGGCTTGGGCTTAGGCTTTGGTTCTAGATTCCCCTTTAATTCACCCAAGGAGGATTTACCTATGCCTACAAGAGAGGAAAAGCTAACAGACGAAGCTCCGGCACCTGTGATAGCCATGACCCGGAGACCTAGAAGTCAACACGGCAGTAGTTGGGTCAATGAAGCAGCAAGGGGCCTAGGCCTCATGAGATTGAAGGATCAAAGTATTGCTGCAGAGTATGATGCCAAGCCTGAACTCGAACCTGACAATATCTCTGTCGTTGATGTGCCGAGGGCTCCTAGAAGAGCGAGTGAGAGCAAGAAGAGTGATAACAAGAAAAGTGAGAATAGGAGGGGTTCTATTCGTCCTGAAAGCAAGGCTTCCAGTGGCACGAATAGCAAAAAGGAAGGAAAGAAGCCGGAAAATATCAAGAATATTGAGTCGGCGGTACGGAACCTAGGATTTTAAGATCCCTTTGTTTTATTTTGTTTTAGTCTTTCTTTTTAACGATGTATAATTTTGAACCATATATATGTTTATATGTGGTTGTACCTGTACCCCTTGCGATGGATTTTATTCACTGGAGTTTGTTGGACTACATTGTGGCGCCATTCTTTGGATTTACCTTTCTTATTACTATCTTTATTTTTGTTTTTGATATTCTTCTTCTTCCCCCCAAAAAATGGATCGGAGTTGGTTTGATAAATCAACTTGTTTTTCTAGATCCTTGTCAACGCTGATTGGTTATGCCTTTTGTTGTATATATACACATTATATTTTGAGACTAGAGCTCTTATAATGAGCAATGAATGATTTTCTCAAGTCAATTTTGATTTCGATTTCGATATGTGATTAGTGGTTGGGTTTTTAAGAAGGGAACTCAGGTGACTTCAGAGATGTAAAGGAGTAAACTATTTTAATTCAAGTTGAACAAAAAAGCTCCACAAGATCGTCGTTCGGCGGTGACAAGGATCGGCTTGGTTCTACACAGATCTAGCCTACAATTTAGCCAATTACTGTCTAATAACAAAGTGCTACATTTTCTTAGATACTGTACAATAGCACCGGATCCTATTTACAACTCGAGTATCAAGGTTTAACACTAATACATCCATTGGAGCTATCCTCCTCAAAGATTCCTCCAAAGATAATGCCTTCATTGATACCCGATTCCTGATACCCTTGCGTAGTAATATCTGTAAGATTATCTCCTGTCGGTTTCTTCAACAGCCCAAAGTGGTACTGCCCTTGACCACTGACATCGTTAGGCTCAACCAGGGTTACAGGATGCAATGTGTCAAATTGTCTAGAGTAGTAGACTTGAGTTGTACTATTGATGAGGATCAGCTTCTCCTTCTATTACGTACTGTACAGTTGCAAACATGTAATAAACTAACTTACTTTCTATCGAAATCAAGCACAACTCCATAGTTATGCCAGACATTAGGGGTAAACCGTACTACATGCAAGTCTCGCGTAGTAGCAAGAAATCTCACATTGCTTTGGAGTACTAGATGTTGAGGACTTCTTCTCTTCGCTGGGTCTCCAACAATGGTTCCTGTCTTGAGGACAAACTGATTTGAGGAAAAATCGTTCGTCTCGAGGAAGACAAGCTGGTATTCATGGGAGTAGTTCAGAGGTCGGAAGTTGTCTATGCGCACACTGAAGTGTAGCGTCTTGACGCCACTTGTGGAAGGGTCGGTGCCATTGTTACTTTCAGGCAGTAATTCTGCGCGGCGGAAACCTGTTTGATGAGTTGTTGGGTTGGGGGCAAAGATTGATTTGTCACTAGGGAGGAGGTTAGTAGGAGTTCGAGGACTGATTTTTGTGATATAGGCCACTGACTTTATTGTAACTTCTACAGCCTTGGTACCAGTCTTCTTGTCGAACTATGTTTTATAATTAAACCTTCTGAATATGCTTCTGGTAGTGATACTAATAACATACCGGTGCAGCTTCAACATGGGGAAAATGGATGATTTTGCTCCATGTGAGATCTGGTTTCACAATGAGTTTCATTCCTCTCCATTTTATTAAGCATATATTTACTCACTCTCCCCATACAAAAACTGAGGATTGTAAAGACTTGTCGGCAGATCAAATGAATTAGTAGTATAATCCACTGGAATCCGACTATCAAATTGGATAGGGCATCTTTGAGCAGCAGTCACCACCAGCAAAAGGCTGAGCAACAATATCAGTGTTTTTGAAGCCATTGAAAAATGTCACAGCCAAAATATTTGTATAAAAGATACTGAAACCTTGAAGTGTGGGAATCCTTGATCTTTTGAGGGCTACGGTTACACAGGTCCTTGGATAAATGTTCGGCCCGCCGGTCCTTGTATTCTTCCAGTTAGTTTAGATTCTGAATCATGACACTGAGGCGCGGGGAAGATATAATGAACCAATTTATTAATGCTAGGTTATATACAGAAGGGCCGGATTGACTAATCTGAATTATCCCGGCATTAGTTATGCTTTGCATCTTTCATGCATTTAATTGGACAATCTCGCCTGCCCTGGCATAAAGTTTCAAAGGCATTAAACAGAGATATTATATTGTTAGCTCGGGTGCCTTTTTATATATTCTTAACTTATGTCGGTCAAGGAGACCTGAGAAGGTCTTTACGATCCTCCTTATTCAATCATAGATTCTACAGACTCATCATCTAACATGAGCTGTTTAGCTTAAGCTACATAACTATTAGAATTTCCAGCCAGACTAACACTTAATACGAGTTAGTAGCTCTTTGAAGAAAGCTATAAGGTATATAAACTCAAATAATTAGAAGGACAAGATATCAAAATCATATTTCTTTGCTAAGAATGCTAGCGTAGTTACCTGTGAGATATCCTTTAAGTTTGTTGCACGTCGTAAGCAGGGATCATGCTTTAACAGAGGCACTTCCTATCTTCTGTTGCACATCGTAGTCAAGGATGATGCCCTTAAATTGATATACTTAACAGAGAGTGTGAGTCTTTGTTGCACATCGCTGCCCTTGCCAAGGTTCTTGAACGCCAATAATATTCGTTCTTTAATAGCTGTTCTTTGATTTTGTTGCATATCGCAACTAGGATAGTTTAGTAATTAAAGAGAGCACCTTTATTTGATGTACATCGTAGTGAATGCCAAGGCCCTCCAATTGACCCTGGCTTCACGTGTTTTGGAGGGACCAAAGACGTGCTCTAACTTTTGTTGCACGTCGCCGAATATGCCAAGCTGTTGGAGCAGAGATATTATATGTTGCCTAGCTTTCCCCGTTTATTGTGTTGCATATCGCAGTCAGGGATCATACACTTACATTGCCATTTCCAAGACTTTTGGTTCGAGGTGTCAATTCACTTGTTGTATATCGTCCCCCTTTTGTTGCATGTCGTAAGATATGCCAAGGTGGTACTCGTGACGATGTTTTCGATTGTTGCATATCACAGTCACGGGTCTAGTCCTGGCTAGATACTATTGATCTTTCTCCGTAGTCCCTTTCTCCTTGTTTTTTAGTTAGGCAAAGCAACCAGATATGGGGAAACGAGCTTTCTCCTGCGACCTTCATCGATTTGTTGCATATCGTAGTCACGAGTTATCAGGCCAATATTCTCAGTTAGAGATGGTTTCTAGGCTTTGTTGCACATCGGAATATATGCCAAGCTTCCATACCAGTACGTCTAGAAGCGTGTCTTTTCCATTTGAAAGCTTTCCTTTGCCATTGGTGAACAATATATCTGTCTTTGCTTTTGTTGCACGTCGTGACCAGGTTCAGGTCCTTATAGGCATCAATATCCCAGAAAGAAAGTGAAATTTGGCTTTTTGTTGTATATCGTTCCAGACTTTGTTGCACATCGCAGTCATGCCAAGGTGTCAATGATTGGTTAATGAACTTCTTCATGAAAGCTTCTCTGCTTTGTTTCACATCGCAGCATCTGCCAAGGTCTCAGAAGTAGAAGGAGCGACTTCCCTTCAAAAGAGAGTCATTTATTTGTTGCAAATCATTGTATATGCTAACAATCCAAAGGTTTGCGAAGCTACTTTTCTTCGAAGATGCCTTGTCTTTTGTTGCATATTGCATCGACTGCCAAGATCACAGAGATGAAAGGTTTTTTCTTTCTTTTTCTGTTGCACATCGCAATGCATGCCAAGGTGTCAGAGGAAATAATGCTGTACCTTTCCAAGAAATATATATGCAAGTAAGTGGAGATGAGTGGAATTAGACAACTGGTAGTGGAGAACTTCTCACAATGTCTAATTTTTTGTTGCACGTCGCAGAATGTGCCAAGGGTTAGTCAATTGAGATGCGTTCGCAAGAGATGTATCTGCATTTGTTGCATGTCGCAGCAGATGCCAAGTAGCTCCTAGACGATGCGTAGCGTGCCATCTCTGAGAGATGTCTGGTTCTGTTGCATATCGCAGGTGCAGCTAAGCTTTCCGATCTCGTTAATACTGACTGTGTAGGGCTGTTCCTAAGTTTTGTTACATATCGTAATAAGCCGCAGAGAGAGTCAATAATATTGACGCCTTCGGAGACTCCTTCTTGTTGCACATCGTGCTGTCACTTGTTGCATATCTTGATCTTTCATCAGTGCCGGTCAGATGGATTGCCAAGGTGACCAAGTAAAGCTAGCGTGCTTCTTAGAAAAGACGCTCTTTAAAACCTGTCTTTTGCAGACATCCAATTGTAATATCCTCCAAGAACCTGATGAAGGATGCCAAAAAATTTGTTGCACATCGCATAGACTTGGCAAGGGGAGGGCTCCACTGAATAAACTCCATAATGTTGGTGAAAATGATGTCAGTATCATCATCTTTTTACTTTGTTGCACGTCGGGACTCCTGCCAAGTTGGGAAGCGAACGTAGCGTGCCTTTTCTTCAGATGCTGTTGGTTTGCTGGCTTGTTACCGTTTCGGGGACCCCGGGGAGCGTTTGCTAGATCCGGAGAGATGTCTCGGGAATAAAGTTTCACGGCAACGACTTCCGTTCACTCAAACCCCCCTCCTCCCTCTTGTGCGGCATTATTTGGTTCTTTGTTGCACATTGCCAAGTCCCAAGCGTCAGGCAAGCGTGTGTTAGGAAAAGGATGTATTATTCCGCTCTTCTTTTTGTTGCACATCGCATCTACTTGGCATGAACGTTTCTTGCCACTGCTAGAATCTCGCCTTGGGAGTGTTGAAAGCATCAATGCTTTGCTGTACGTCGCAACCGCTTGGTAATGACACGAACATATTCTTGGATAAAATGGCCATGGAGTGTTTGGAATTGCAATAGCGTTGCTATCTCTTCTGGCTGTAGAGGTACTCAAAGGAATTGTAGATGGCTAGAGAGCTAGCGGGAAGCCTGAAAAGAGACTTACAATTGAACATGGTCCGCTGAAAGGAGGTAAGCCAAAGGCAATAAATATATATTCTGGCTGAAGAGAAGATAAAGACTTATCAGAATTTCCGAGAATCCCAATTTCTAATATAAAATGGCACAGATTGAGTTAGGGAGTTGAGGTGAAGTCGAGGCCCTTGGAATAATGTTTCTCCGCAACCGATCCTAGGCACCGTCAGGCTTACATCATTGAAGCATCTTTCGTGAGCTTCCGTATGATTCAAACCAAGCTGGTTTCTGAAAAATTCAGGTCTTTCTCCACATTGATTATGATCAAATAAAGAAGCTCATCGCTTTGAAATATTGAGATATTCTCTGAAATTAACATACAAACGCACCTATAGCAATACCTAGCGTTACTACAAGATGGCCGACATCAAAACAGCTCCCATGGACAGCCCGGACGTCCCTTCTGATAAAAAAGCATTTGTTCCATTAGGTGCACTTCCACTATTTGTTCTTATTCAGAAGCGTGTAAACTAACCATACCTCTTCTCTCCAGAGAACAACCCCGAAGTAATGACAGCGCTAGTCCACACGCTCGGCCTTTCTCCTGCCCTCTCGTTCCACGATGTCTTCAGCATAGATGACCCAGATCTTCTCGCATTTGTTCCTCGTCCTGCAGCAGCATTACTGCTTGTCTTTCCAGTATCTAAGTCGTACGAACAATTTCGACGGGAAGAGGACGCAGATAGAGAGGAGTATAATGGGAAAGGGGAGGACGAGCCTGTTGTATGGTACAAGCAGACGATAAGAAACGCATGCGGGCTGATTGGGGTATTGCATGCTGTAAGCAATGGTGCTGCAAGGTCTTTTATTGGTAAGTTTATTAATATCACTAGTAGATGCTGTTGAGAAAATGGTCGTGTGCTCATTTAGATTACAGAACCTAGCTCAGACCTCACTAAACTCCTCGAGGAAGTAACCCCGCTCTCCCCCTTACCCCGCGCAGATGTCCTCTATAATTCTCGCGCCCTTGAATCCGCGCACCAATCTGCGGCTTCTCAAGGACAGTCCTCCGCTCCAGATGCTACCGATGACATAGACCTACACTATGTATGCTTCGTGAAAGATAACAAGAGCGGGCATCTTTGGGAGATGGACGGCCGGCGGAAAGGACCTATTGATCGAGGTGAGCTGACGGAGGATGAGGACGTGTTGAGCGAGCGCGCATTGGACCTAGGAGTCAGGAGGTTTTTGAAGAGAGAGGAGGAATCTGGAGGCGGGGAGCTGAGGTTCAGCTTGGTCACGTTGGCACCAGCGTTGGATTAAGGAGGCCATATATTGGACTCCCTAAACTTAGTGAATATAAATACCGTTAAATCATCTACCAGGTCTTAACCACTTAGTATTCTTGCCCTTCTCGACATTGTTACATTACCTCTGATGGTTCTCTCCGCATCGCGACCGCGAGGGGTACCTGCAGAAGGGCGGCCGCTAGTGCGGGGCAGCAAAAATACCGCAACAAGAAGTTGAGAACTCCATCCTCTCGTACCATCGTCATATGATGATCACAACCTCCGCATTATTTTCCATCCAGACCCTTCTTTCCCCAGATTTCTCTCCACAACGCCTCATATTACATGCACACGACAGCAAGACTCTTCTTCATACGAACCTGTATCAAAATGACATCCACTCCAAACTCCTCAAAACTAATATGTGCGTACCCATATCACCTCTCCAACCCACCACTATCATCATGAAAAAAAGAAAGAATTWAAAAAAAGAGAACACCAAGAAAGAATCCTAACCACCGCATATTTTTGCCCCAATACAACAGTCGCCCCAGGCACAATCACACCCACACCCACGGGCCCCGCCCAAGCCGCCCAATTCACCAAAGGCGCCGTCTCGGAGTCAGACCTCTCCCCTTCGCCCTTCACCCAATTCCACGTCTGGTACAACAACGCCGCCTCCGCCGTCACAACCCCCGAAGCCTGCACCTTCGCCACAGCTTCGTTGCCCTCAGGCCGCGTCTCGGCACGGATCGTCTACCTGAAGGAACTCGACGAGCGCGGCTTCGTGATCTACTCCAACTTCGGCACGTCCAAGAAGGCACACGACCTAGCGACGAACCCCTGGGCGGCGCTGACGTTCCATTGGTCGGCGTTGGAAAGACAAGTTCGTGTGGAGGGCAGGACGGAGAGGTTGAGCGCGGAAGAGAGTCAGGTGTACTATGATACGCGGGCGCGGGGCAGTCAGATTGGAGCGTGGGCGAGTCGGCAGAGTAGTGTTTTGAGGGATAGGGAGGAGTTGGAGGGGCAGGTTAAGGAAGTGGCGAAGAGGTTTGAGGGGCAGGAGAAGATTCCTGTGCCGGAGCATTGGGGGGGACTTAGGATTGTTCCGGAGAGTGTGGAGTTTTGGCAGGGGAGGGATAGTAGGTTGCATGATCGGTTTTTGTATACGAGGGTTGAGGGTGAGGGAGAGGGGGAGAAAGATGGGAAGTGGGAGATTGAAAGGTTGAGTCCGTAGTTCTAGGGTGTTGGCTCAAATAGAGAGACGCCCATGTTTAGGTACTTGTAGTTGTAGCATAGCGACGATAGACCATTATGTGTCTTTCAAAAAAAGGGGGAAAAAGAAAAGATAAGCAAGAAGAACGCGAAACATGATGAAATGAAATGATTTTATTCTTCAAACAATTTTCAGTCTAAAATAATTGTCTACACAACAAGTTCATATACTTTATTTTAACTAACGGCCGTATAATCAACTTCCCCCCACACCCTATTTTTAGACTCATCCCAAGTGACCTACATGCCTACTCCACACCGTTATCCGTTATATTACAGCACTGTATAGTAATCAGGTACGGTACTAACTCACCGTACAGTACAGTACGGGCAGCTATTTACAGGCAATTTGATCCTAAGGCCGGTAAGGAACATCAACTTTACGGCCGTACCCGCAACTGTTTTAAGGATCTGAGTCAGTAATGAGCTACGGTACATAAGATCAGGGTAGGATCACAACAACAGGCGACTTAAGAGTTCTATTTATATAATACATATACATAAATTATCGGTGCCTCTCTCTTTAAATGCAATCTTCGAATGGTATATTGNCAAAAAAAAGAAAATCCTCGACACCAGAAAATATACATCCAATCGTTATAACTTCCCACCAAAACGTAACATCCTCAGAGTCTTCATATTATCACTACATAAGTTCATTAAGATAAGTCTTTCAATATGTAATCCAGTTCACACCCCCAGCGCATTAAAAGAGAAATACAAATGCTAAGACGCTAAGAAGGATCACGCTAACACTGGAGAGTATCTTCATGGAGCCGTTGATCAAAGGTGGTAACCCTGATGATGCTGATCCAGAGCCACTTGCACTTGCACTTCCGCTTTCATTTTCAGTGGGTGTGGCTGAGGCTGATTCAGCAGAGGAGACTGCTATACCACCAGCGTTCGACGTAGGTACTGGCTCAACGATAGTGCTTGAACCAATCGTCATCTTGAATGTCGTTGAACCAGATAAGACAGTAGAAACAATGGGAACAGTAGAGACAGGCACTGGTGGTGGTGCCGGTGGAGGAGCACCACCTGCACTTTGTGGGCCCACTGGAACAGCAGCTGAGTCTGTTGCGCTGGGATCAGCTGGAGGTGCTGTAGATGGAGAGTCCACTGGAATAGCAGCTGAGTCTGTCGCGCCGGGATCGGCCGGAGGTGCTGCAGATGGAGAGCCAACTGGAATGGCAACCGAGTCTGTTGCGCCAGGATCAGCTGGAGGTGCTGCAGATGGAGATTCATCTGGCAGCGCAGGGACAACCGGACTGCTTGGTCCCGGTCCTGCTCCTGCTCCTGATCCTGATCCTCCTACGGGTTGAGCTGGAGGAGCAGGAGCGGGGCCGGGGGCATTACCTGCAGATGGTGGAGCTGGCACGTTTGGAG